>JACEEZ010020767.1:52500-56643 GCA_016584305.1 Chionoecetes opilio
GATAGATAGATATATATATATAGATATATATATATAATAAGAGATATATATATAGATAGATATATTATATATCGATATATGATATATATATATATATGTTATATAAATATATATATATGTAGATAGCTAATAGAGAGAGAGATATAAGTAGATAGAGATATTAGATATATAGATATATAGATATATATAATATCTATATATATAGTATATATATAATATAGATATATATATATATATTAATATATATATATATATATAGATATATAAGATATAGAGAGATAATAGAGAGATATAGAGATGTAGATAGATGATATAGTATATATAGAGAGATAGATCTATAGATATCATAATGTATAGAGATAATATATATTATATATATATGAGATCATTAATTTATTATATATATGTATATATTTATATATATATATAGATATATATATATAGAGATATTATAGATTATCTATAATATATAGATATATTATATATATACGATAGATATATATTAGTAGATATTATGATATATGCTATATTATACATATACTATAGATATCTATATATATATATAGTATATAGATATATATATAATATAGAGATATAGGATTATATATAGAAGTATAAATTATATATATATATACAATAAGATATATATATAGATATAATATATATGATATCGTATATATATATATATATATATATAGATATATCTATATATAATATGTATATAGATATATATATATATATATTATATAATATATATATAGATATTACATATAATATATATATAATTATATAATACTATATATATATTATATATATAGATATATATATATTATATATATAGATAGATATATAGATAGAGTAGATTATATATATATATAGATATATATATATATATATCTATATATATATTATAATCTATATATATTATATATATACATATATAGATATATATATAGGTAGATATACATAATATATATATTATATATATATATATATAATATATATTATATATATATATATATATCATATCTATATAAATATATATAATATATATAATTATGATAGATATATATATATATATAATATAATATATATAATTATGATTAATATATATATAATATAATAATACTATTATATAATATATTATATATATATATATATTATATATATAATTCTGGATATATAGATATATCTATATCATAATTATTCATCCTCAAACCCCGTGAAGTTACCTCCCCGGGAGTATTTCACAAATGGTGGGAGTTGTCTGACTGCTAATCCTTATATATATATATATATATATATATATAATAAAAAATATTATATATATAATATATATATATATATAATATATATATATATATACTATATATATATATATATATATATATATAGGGAGTAGGCAGTCAGACACACTCCCGCCATGAGTGAAATACTCCCGGAGGAGTACTACGGGAGTTGAGGGGATTGCTGCAGACTAATCATTGAAAAACTCGTGGTCCGCTCTTTCCATATCCCTTAGTGTCTCAGTACACAAGAGAGTAGCTGAGCCCTGCACTCTAAAGACATACCTCTACTACTGAACATTACACTACTGCACTTACATCCCTATACTATCTCACTCCAAATTTTTATTTATGCTGTTAATCGCACTGCTCGGGTCCTATAAACTGGGGAGGGGTACCAGAAATATCACCAAGGTCGGACAGTCTCAATATGTCGACTCGAGGTCTGTTCTTGATACTTCTTTAGCCTTCTCCTTAAACTTTTGTACATCGCGGCCTTAGATCTAAACTTTCTCGTCGGTTGAACACCATCTTCTCTCTCTAAAACCTCATCTTCTTTTCTCACCGAAACCCAGTTGTCTGTGAGCACTGACAGCAAGATCTTTTTCGTCTCCTCTACGTCTCTATTCTAATTTTAAATCCAAAGCGGCTTGTGTGCGTATATGTGCGCAATGGACATCACTTTGCTCTCGTGGCCCACGTCCTTGAATCTTCCGGAATTTTCTACCATCTGGCTTCCGACTTCAATGTCACTCTGTTACTAAATTTATTTGTGCCGTATATCTCTCACCTAACTCCTCTGACTATGTAAAAATTCTTCGACTATTTAACATCAAAAGTGGAGCACATCTCATCTCATTTTCCTTTAGCAGAAAATTTCCATTCCTGGGGACTTCAATGTTCACCACCAGCTTTGGCTATCATCTTCTTTATCTGACCAAACCTGGTGAAAGCCACAACTTTTCTATGCTCCAAAGACCTAGAGCAGCTGGTGCAGCACCCTACCCGTATTCCTGACCGCCTTTGGAGACACGCCAACATTCTTGATTTTTTCCTAACTACTAACCCTTCTGCTTACCTGTGAAACTATTCTCTCGTTGGGTCCTCCGATCACAGTCTTATTCTGTAACCTGTCCTATCGCTCCGGACCGTTTTCGGGCCCCCCACCTAAGCGGAGATGCGTCTGGCACTTCAACTCAGCAAAAGGTGGAAAGACCTAAAGGGAGTACTACTCTGATTTTCCAGGAATGATTACTGCTTTCCATGTCAAAGACCCATCTCTTGTGCAGAGCGCATAACTGAGGTATAGTCTCTGGCATGGGGGCGTACATTCCACATACTTTCTCTAATCCAAAGCCCGTCAACCTTGGTTTAACTCCTGTTTCATGCTATCGAGATAGAGAGGTGGCTCACAAACGGTACCGTAAGCATCCATCTCCGGAAACTCATGCCCTGTATATTTATTGCCGTAATATGCCAAATCTTTACTTCAACTACCAAAACTTTTCATGCATAGAAAATGTCAAAATTTTTCTGAATCCAAATTCCCTCGTGACTTTGGCATCTAGCTAATAACATCTCTAACAAAATTTTTTTCTGCATCTTCCTCCTATGCTTCACCCAGATGGCTCCACAGCGTCTCATCTACTTCTAAAGCTGAACTCTTCGCCCCAAAAACCTTTGCTTAAAAATTCCACTCTGGTTAATGTTTCCCCCTTCTCCTCCATTTTATGCCCGTCATAAGATCCTCGGAAGAAAGTTTCTTGCCCTTTCTGGCTAGAACCCGAAGGCTTACGGTCTGACAGGAGTCCCTCCTATTGTTCTCAAAAACCTTGTTCTTTTGGCTGCACCTTGCCTGGTCAAAATTTCCGTCTTTTCTATCTAACTTCCACCTTTCCTTCTTCCTGGAGTTTGCTCACAAGCCAACCTGTTCCTAAGAAGGGTGACCGTTTTAATCCTTCAAACTACCGTCCTATAGCTTGATTTCCCGCCTTTCTAAAGTTTTTGAAACTATACTTAATTTTAAAAAGATTCTTAAGCATCTATCTGCTCACAATCTTCTATCTGATCGCAGTACTGTTTCCGTAAAGGGCGAAACTACTGGCGATCTTCTAGCTTTCCTAACTGAATGTTGGTCATCCTCCCCTTTGGGGTTTCGGTGAAACTTTTTCTGTTGCCCTTGACATATCGAAGCTTTTGATAGAGTCTGGCACAAATCTTTAATTCCAAACTACCCTCATTCGGTTTCACTTCTCTCTGTACCTTCATCTTAAAATTTCCTTTCAAACCGTTCTATTGCAGCTACTGTAGACGGACATTTTTCTTCTACTAATCTATCAATAGTGGTGTTCCCGAGGGCTCTGTCCTATCACCCACTCTCTTTCTATTATTCATTAATGATCTTCTAATTTTAACTCAAAGCCCTATCCACTCCTACGTGAATGATTCTACCCCGCATTTTTTAACGTCCTTTATTAGACGTTTAACTCAACTCAAATAAGTGATTCACGGAGAGATGCCACAAGCGCCCCAACTTCTGATCTTTCTATAATTTTTGATAAAAGGGGAAAGCAAACCTTTTTTTGTTCAATGCCTCAAAAACCCAATTTCTTCACCTATCTACTCGACAAAACCTACCAGATAACTATCCCTCTTCTTAAATGACACCAACGTCTCCTTCTTCTACAATGAACATTTCTAGGACCTACCTTTACTAAAAATCTGAAAGGAAATCTCACATCTCATCTCATGCTAAAACAGCCCTTTTAAGAATTAAGTGTCCTGTGGCGTCTGCGACCTTTTTTTTCTCCCTCCCAATTGCCCCCTTGCTCTCTACAGGGGCCGTTAGCTCCACAAT
>JACEEZ010020769.1:0-14084 GCA_016584305.1 Chionoecetes opilio
GCGCGTTTTTGAAGCTCGGGGAATTTACGGGATTTTTTATTGCGGGGTTTTATTAAAAACGGGCTGACCCGGTGAAAAAAAGTGACAACATATTTTTGATCACTCGAAAAGGGCTATACTCTTAACACAAAAAATCGGGAATGTAAAAATTGGTTTGGACATTATTTTCAAATTTTAACAATTTTGGTAAATGATGCGGGGGTAAGGGTATTACCGTACACTGCACATGATGCAGTGTACGGTATATACCCGTTAGGGGGCCCGGCATGGGGTTTCGTTTACGGTACGGTAGAAATTCGGTACGGTAGGGTTTTTTAAAGGGGCTAAAAGTACGGTTGTTTATAAGGTTCATATATTTTTCAAGTTCGGTACGGTACGAAAGTTCGATTTTTTTTTTCCCGTACTTATATCAAAACCATTTTCGACCCAGCAATATGGGGTAGGCTAAACCAACGTCTACTTTTTTATGTATATCTATCTGTAAAAAAATTTTTACTCCCCCCAGTCAGGGGACAAGGGGGCAGGGATCAAGGAGCGGGATTTGACACTAACTTTAACCCCACCGTGTGACTTCATTCCCAGGGAGGAATTTTCCCACCCAGTCCCTGGGTTTTGACCCGGGGTCCGGGGAATCCGGGGATAATGTTTAATAGTTAACGGGCCCTTTTGGGTCTATTTCCTTTTACCTTAATAAATACTGTATATATAAATATATATAATATATATTCATATATTTTAATATAATATATATAATATATAAATATAATATATATATATATATAATATTATATATTAATATATATATATTATATAATATTATTATACAATATATATATATATATAAAATATATATATATATATATATAATACAATATTATATAATAATATAATATATATATAAAATATATTATAATATAATATATATATTAATCACCCCCCTTCAACCTCGTTCAGGGTCAGATGATGGAAGAGTGAGGAATGAGGCATGGGTGGATTCGTAATAAGGGGTGGTGGGGGGTTGAGTGGGGGAGGGGTGTGGTGGGTTAAGGAGTGAGTGGGTTGGGGGGTGTTGAAGAAATGATGGGGCGTGGAGGGGTTTAATGAGTAAAGAGGACGGCGTTTTGAATGGGGGGGTAGGTAAAGAGAGTGAGCGAGATTTGACCACATTAATTAACCCCACCGTGGGGATTTCATTAGTAGGTAGAATTTTCCCAGCTGCCTGGGTTTGGCAGGGCATGGATTCTTCCATTAAAGGGAGATATTTTTTGTCCCATCAGTTTTTACGAGAAATCAAAAATAAATGCCCCTAATTTTCTATATATATTATATATATAATATTATATATATAAATATATATTATATTAATATATATTATATATATATATATATATATATATATATAATATATATAAATATAAAATAATATATATATATTATAATATATATATAAATATAATATTAAATATATATATATAATAATTATTTATATATATACTGTCTCCAATTATTTTCTCTCCCATGTTTTTCTCCAATTACTCTCTCTCTCGTATGGTCCCCAAATTTCCCTCCTGATTTCTTCTTTTTCGCACCTTCCTTTATATTCTTTTGACCTACCCCGACAGCAGCGATGTCAGGTGTCTCTGCATTTTCTAAAGTCACGCCCCCTTGACCAGATATTTTCGTGACCGACTAACCTCTGGAATAGTCAAGATCCAAACCTTTTCAACCCGTCATTTCGTGACTGGATCCATAAACCATTGAAACTATATTGAATATATACCCCCAAAAGGGGGGGGACGAGTATACTTGGCCCCTATTTATATAGAGAGGAGTACAGAACTTTTCAACGATACAAGATCCTGAGGGGGTTTCACATCCCCCAAAACATACGAACTAAAACGGTAAAAGGTACAAAAACTAGGTACATATATATATATAAAATATAAGCGAAAGTGGTGGTGTGTGGTGGTGTGTCTGTCGTCTGTCTTCTGCCCGCGATAGTTGCCGCCTCCTGTGGGGGAATCCGATCATATGGTACTTTTTGGGGAACGCTCGACGGGGGAAAGGATTTAAGCCCATTTATGAGATGATCCGATCATTTTTTTTTTTTTTTTAGCACCCCTATTAGGGGAAATTGTGAAAAAAAAAGGGGTTGGAAAATGGGGAAAAACCTTGATGTGGGTGAGGGGAAAGGGTGTTTTGAAGGGTGGGGTGAGGGTAATGGTGTGGGGTGATGGAGAGTAAATGGGGGGGGGGGTGAGGGTGAGGGGTTTGGGGGGAAAATAGATGGGGGGTGTGGGTAATGGGGGGTGAATGGGGGGGGTGAGGGGTAATGGGTGTGGGGGATGGTGAGGAATGGTGGGGGGTGATGGTGAGGAGGGGGGAAAGAGGGGGGGAGGGAAAAGGGGTGAGTGAATGGGTGTGTGGGGGATGGGAATGTGTGAGTGAATGGGTGGGGGGTGAGGGAAAATGGGTGAGTGAATGGGGGGGGGAATACATCTTTCCCCATCCATGATTTCGGGAAAGTTAGAAGGGGCTATCTGGAGAGTCGGGTTTTTGGTGGGCCGAAGGCCCCCCCAATCCCCTCGCGGGAGCAGCCAAAAAGGCCCGCCCGAAGGGGGTTTTTGCGGCTAGTAAAAAATATATTTATAAATTAATATTTTATATATATATAATATATATATTATATATATAATATTTTTTAATAACGTAAATTATATTATATTATTTTTATATATATAAATATATTATATTATATATTATATTATATATATATATATATATATATATATATATAAAGTTTGATTGTAAGTCTCGGGGTATAGGAGGTAATATAAAATGTGGGGTATTAGAGCAATGGGTAGAAGTTACTAGTTGTAGTACCGTAAAAGATGTGTATATTAATCACAATGAAAATGTTTAGTAATTTTGTCAATTGTGATTTTGTTAAAAGTAAATGTTTTTGGGTACAAAAAATAGTTCAAAATTACGGTAGGGAAATTTAATCGTACTAGACGGTACCTACAAATTTTCAGTAGGGAACGGAATTACGGACTGTATTATCGGGGTACAAATTTCAAAAAATATTACCGTCCGAACCGTATACAGCCCTGTGCATACGACATAAAAACAATTTTTTCCGCTTTATGTAACAAAAATACTGAAATTTTTTGTAACTGAAAAATTTAATATAAATCAGGACCGGTATTCCCAAAACTTAATCATACATGAAAAAAAATTATCATTTTTTGCATATCAAATACATACCCCTTTATCATAAGTTTGGAACAGCAAAATTTCTATCACATGGAAAAACAACATTTTTTGCTACGGGAGAGTGTAAAGCGATTTAGACAAATTTGGGTACGCTGATTTCAAAATCATAACCGTTTTGCTGTATACGTCAGGATTTTGAGTTACAGAATACTCCATTCCAAAAAGTCAGGATTTAAATAAAATTTTAAAAAAATTCTTTATTCATTTTTTTCATCATGAATGCTTCAATTCCAATGTCTTTAACACCCTTTTTCGAAAGAGGTGGCAGGCTGCGACTGCACTCTGAAGGTCGCTGTCGTAGTAGATTTTATAGCGTTTTTGATGCGGGGTGATGTGGTGGTTGCGCTGGTTATTTTTGGGGCCTTGTGAGCCTTTTGGCTGCGCGCAGAAAAAAGTCACGCGCTCTTGAAAAGCCCTTTTTTTTAACACAACAACCCACGCCAACCCCACATCACGCCGAAATCAATCGCTATACAATCTGCTACAAAAAGCGCCTTTAGAGTGCAGTCTCACCCTACCACCTCTTAGTAACAGATAAAGATTTATTAACTACAAATTTTTGTTTCTTTCTTTCTTTCAGTTAAACATGAGTAGAGTTCCGTACCAATCACCCAGCAACTTCTTTTAGTTGTGGTCGGTATACCAAAAAGATAAACAGCGAAGTGTTTTTACGGCAGTGAAAATAAAGGGCCGCCTACTTTACTATTGGGTGAAAATGGGGGCCCAAAGGAAAGAGCGGGCACCAACATCTGCGCACAAGCTGCCATCGCCGATAGGGGTTGGGGGGGAAAGGCGGGGGAGCATTCCTTTTGGTCCCCATGATAGGCGTACCGCAAAAATCATCATGAGATTGTTTTTGTGAAAGCATCCCCGGCTTCAACGGGGAAGAATAAAGGCCACATCAAGTACGCTGACTGGTCTTGCCGAAAAACCTGTCCCCATGAGACGAAACCCCTTTCCAACATGCCCAGCGATAAACAAACTGTAAGCAGGGGAAAGAGGAGGGTGATGACCTTTTGACCCGACACTCAAGAACAAGAACCACCCCTTTCTAAACCGGGGAGATTTAAAATGATCTTTAAGAATCTTCGCGCAAAGGCGAAGGCCAGAGCTACTTGGATAAAGGGCTGCAGCAGTGGAATCTACTTGAACCTAACACCAAGATATCCTTTTTCAGAGACGTCACAGCGACAGGTCATTTTCTTTGAGTGGGACACGATGACTTTCTGCAGGGGGACATCACGGTCTGTTGAAAAGAATTGGGTGTGACACATCCGCAGACTGCCCTCTTCATCGATGGGGAAGACAGCTTAAAAGGTGTTTTGCCCCAAATGGCAAAAGAAACCATCAGTCCCACTGCCACGCTTTCGGCATGAAAGAGACTAGGAACTATGCGGCAGCTGCTTGATTCCATAAAGACAATGACTTCACTGGCATATCTGGGGAAATTTAAAAGTGGTGGCGCTGTTTTTGGGGCGCAGTCAGGTACAGAAATACTTGCTTCCTTTGTCTTGGGATAGCAGAGACGAAAAGAATCACGGACGAAAAATGTTGGGAAAAGAGCGGACGGAGATGTCCCTGGTCGAACAACGTGAAGCTGTCGCCCTTTTCGCCCAGCCAAGTTTTTCCCTTTTTCACCACTCCACATAAAGCTGGGTTTGATAAAGAATTTTGCGGGCAAGGGGATCTGAATGGCGGGGGTTTTTTAAACCAAGGGAATTTTGGCACATTTTCGGAGGCTAAGATCAAGGTGGTGCCCTTTTTTGGACCGCAAATCCGAAGGTAATGAAGGAGAAATTTTTCCCGAAAACTCTAAACCCAAAGAGCTGGCAGGTGGAGGAGTTCAAACGGAGGGACAACTTCTTGGGGAAGAGCGCGGGACAACTATGAAAAAAAGTGCAGAGCTCCCTGGAGTCCTTCGGGAAAATTTGGCTCCGGATGTCCCTGAAGACCATTTCCTACCCCGCACCTGAACTTCCCCCTGAAAATTTGGGACTGCCCCCGGCGAGACGGCGGCGTTCCCCAAGAGTTTCACTCATGGAGACGCTTTCCCAAGGGCGGCACAACCCAAACATGATGGGGGCTTTGCGGGTTTCCTGCTCGTGAAACTGACACAGAGCACACAAACGCAAACCCAAATCCCTAAAGCTTTTTTTAATTTACTTTCTAGTAGAGTTTTCTGTAATTTTTTAAATTTTTAAGCATTCATGATGAAATAAATGAATAAATAATTTTTGTAAAATTTATTGAAATCCGACTTTTAGGCAATGGGAGTATTTTTGTAAACCTCAAAATCGACGTGATACGCAAAAGGTTATGATTTTTGAAATCAGTACCAATTAGTCTAAACACTTTTCACATCTCCCGAATTTTTTTTTTTTTAAAATTTTTGTCCATGGTCATAGGGTCGCTAAAAAATGCGGCATTTTTCTTTAAAGGTTAAAACAGTAAATTTTATCCGTTTACCACGTTTTTTTGGATTTATCTTTTCCCCTTTTTTTAAACTGTTTAGGGCGTGAACAGAGAGTAATGTGTAATTCATTTCCCAAAAAAAAAGGCATATGATGTACCGTTTTGCAGTATCTGGTAAAAACGGGAAAAGAGTTCCAGATGGCGATTTTTTTGATCTAAAAACTGTTTGTACAAAGTTTGGGGAGGAAAAATAGCCCTCACACGGTCTATCGGGGGTTTCCAATCAGCTGGCATCATAGCTCATCAAAAACATCCCCAGTGGGGGAATATTCCTTCCTGAGGGTGTTATTGGTCTCGGGCCCCGTTAACAGCTGGAACATTTTTTTATGTGCGGGGGCCCTTTTCATGTCGCGCCTAGAACTCGGGAACCCACTCTTAGCCCTACCGGTCTACTCGGGATTTTTAATCAGCTGTGATCACTCAGCTCACTCAACACTCCCTATGTGGGGGAATATTCCCACTGAGGTTTTTTATTTGTCTGGCCCTGTTAACAGCGGGAAAGTTTACATAGTCGCGGGGCCCTTATCATAGTCGCGCAGAACTCGGTGAAAACCCCCTTAGCCTCCGGCCCGGGTTTTTGTAGTCCGCCCACAATTTTGATATCCCCCAGCCAGTTGTGACTAAAAAAGGGCATTTTTTCCCCTATGATAAAAAATTCTTTAAATAGATTTTTGGGAATACCCGGGCCAGAAGAAGATGAAATACCGCGTCAGTCACCCATCAGTGGGCAGCAGTACTGAATGACTCACCGCATCTGCTACCAGGACGTGCCGGACCGGGTTGGGAGCCTTTCCTCAGCGGTCGGCCCGCCAAAGCCCCATTTAAATTTCAGTTTTCAAATTTTTTTTGCAATCGTTTTAGCGTCTGAGCTGGGGAAAACCATCCCTGTCCCCCCTGGGGGGAGGATTTGGTTTTTTATCTTTCTAAATTTTGTTTTTCCCGCTTTTTTACGGAAAAAAGCATATTTTAAAACCCCATATTTTAGTTTTTCATCACATATTTTGGTGAAAATAATAAAAAAAAAAAAAACCTAAAATGGGCCCAAAAAAACAACATTTTTTTCCCATCTCTAGTTAAATATTATGCTGATATTTGTCACATTACAGCTACCCTGGGTAATGGGTGGGGTTTCTTGGTGAGGGAGGTTTTCTATGGTGGCACATTCCCCATGGCAAGGGAAGATGAGGGATAAGACTTTTAATGTTTTACATAAAAAAGTTCTTATTCTATTTGCATTATTTTAAAACCCGAAAAAGTCCCTTTTTTCCAAAAGCAAATTTTGTGAATTAAAGAGCCCTTTTTGTTATTTTTGCAATGCCAAATATGATTTTTAACTTATGTGTTTTTATCACAGGGCGTATGTTTCTGGCCTAACAACCAATCAAGAGGGGTGCGAGGGCGGAAATGCCTGATACCCAACTGTGGCAGCTACAAAATCGCATTTTATATGTGCAGGTAAAATTTCTTTCACAAGGGTTTTATTTACATGAGAATACACAAAATTGTGGAACTATTCTAAGTATGCTTTTAATATTTATCTAGTATTATCTAGGGAAATGTATATATAGCTCGATGACTTTCCCCTCTGGGAAGTACCCAAGGGAAGGGGCCCTGTTAGAAAAGCCTACCCTCTCCCCACAATACACTCTCACCCTTTTCCTTTTTTAAGTCCTCCCCCTCTACTAGCACCTTTTGTTTAAGTATATATCCTTTTTCCCTATTCGGATCACCGAAGATCCGTTACCCCGAATGTCCATTTGTTAATTTTTAGTTCAAATACTTATACGTCTACGTATTTGTTTACGTCTACGTTAATGTCCTATAGTATCCCCCCATTCCGAGGTCCCATTCCCAATGACAACGCGTCGTTTGTTATCTTATGTTTGGGCAACGCATTTCTTTTTGCTTTAATATTTTCAAACAAGGACTAAGAATTTTTCCCGTAAGAAAAAAATTCAAGAAAAGGGGAGCATGGCGGGCTGAGCTGGTCCCCATTTTATCGCACCAGCAGCGAGAATGTGAAAAATTTATGTGTATCAAACAGCCCCGGTACCATCAGTCACCTCCGAATTTTTTAGACTTGATATTACCAAACCATACCCTTGATCTTTTCTTGCCCTCTTTGTCACCTAGGTGGTCACGCCCACCCAGGGCAGTTTTCTCGAGTTTCCAGGTTTTTACATTGACCCGTAATTTTGTAAAATGGACATTGTGCATTTTTAATGTTTTTCTAATAACCCACCACCAGATTTGGGAAAGCGATGTTTATGTATTTGCTCAGATGTGTCTGAGACATTGATACATGGCTCGTTTGTGTACGGATAATGCCCGAATGTGAGGAGTCGTATGGGCGCCCGGGGGTTTGGAGATGGAAAGGCTTCTGCAGGAAAAAAATAACTCACGGGGCTGGAAGGCGATAAATTGGAAAGGGAATGATGCAATAGTTACGTGTCAAAAATCTCCCTTGACCAGGAATTTCGGGGTTTTTGTGATAGTTCAATGTTGAGTTTTTCGCATAGGTATTTTTCTCTCCACGAAAGTTATTTTCCTGGCGAACCCCATTTTTTATGTGAAGTAACACCCAGATTAGAGTATGAAGCGAAAAAAAGCCGGGGGCCCTGCGGGGGGGCCTCCTGGGTTTTTTTCGAAGCCTCCCCGCACAATGAATATTTTAATCACAGGTTGTTAAAATGGTATTACTTTGCCTCTTATCAGTTTCGGGACTAATTAATTTTTGGGGACGATTTTTTAAAAAGGAAAACGTGAGACCCAAAAAACTACGGGAATAAGTATCTGAACGATCGCAAAAACTCCATGATTGTATTGTGCGCGAGACGAACCCGTGTTCAAGCCTTTTTTGAGGGGAGGCGGAGCGCAGAAGGTCCGGCGCCGTAAAAAAATATTGTCCCCTTACGTCTACAACAGACCTAGCAAAAAAAGAAAAAGAATGCTTTTATAAAAATTTGTAGATTCTCGCAGGGTATGTCCTTGTCCCCGAACGTGCTTTTTATGTTTTTAAGAGGACTTGACCCAGAAGCGTGCTTTTTACTGTTTTTTAAGAGTGCCCCTTGTACCCAAAGCGTGCTTTTCACTGTTTTTAAGAGTGACCTTTACCCAGAAAACTGCTTTTTACTGTTTGAAGAGGTTAGGTTTCGGGGCAGTAATGTTGGGGGCAATACTTGCCTGTATAATGTTTCTAACAGCAATTTGGGAACAGCATTTTTTGCCCCAACTATAGGGGTAGGGCAAGGTCCCAACTCAGTTTTCTGTTTTTCATCTATTTAAAGATCTAATTAAAATTGTAAAGGAAAATTGTGATTTAGATGGTTTTTTTTATGGTTCACTTTTTGGTCCTTTTGGACGATAGGGATTTTTTTCGACGAGTAGGACAAACTGAAAGGAACTGTCATTGCTATGTCAGTTTTGTAAGAATTATTGCATGAAAGTGATAAGACTAAGACTAATTTCATGGTTATTGTGGGCGGATGCTGACAGGGGTTCCTATGATTGTAGATGGGCTGGTTTTGAATCATGTCAAAAGCTACATTTCCCCGGTCCCCCTTACGGGAGACGACTGCGTCGTCGGGGGTCAGGTCACGCCGGATAAAATGGCTCACTTTTAAAAAGTTTGTTTCCTTTTTGCATAAAATAATGACGTGCCCCTTCATGTAAAAAAAAAGAGTGTTTTATGCTGTAGTATTATCTGCTGTCTTGTATGGTTTTAGTGTGGCGAATGCAGTTTTAAACCAAAAGTTAAAAATTATAACTGGTCACTTTTAAAAAATGCTTTGGGGTCCGAGGGACGACTTTTAAGATCTTTTTTAATCGAGTCAGGGTGTCCATCTATCAACTCTTTTAAAAGTGATACAGAAAATTTTTTTCGAAAATTACGTGGAGCGTTAGGTGGATGTGACCCTTTAGGCTTTTTCTTTGCGAATGTACTGGACACGGATATAATCCAAGACTTATGTGTCAGATCTTATTAACAATAATATTGAGACGTGAGTAGCAAGGATACATTAAAAAATAACATCATGCATTCTGCATCATGCAAGAAGAACTAACCTCTTAAATGTAATGAAATCCCAACTAACAGGCCAATCTTTGTATATTGAAAAGCATAACATCAGGAATTATATAGAATAGCTTTACAACACTCCGTGTTTCAGCTCACTCTTTAGCTATAAAGGCAGGCAGGTGAATAGGAGGGGGGAACGCGGCCGTCTCCCCGGTGGATGAGAGGCTGTGTCCATGCGGCCAAGATACGACCGAAGAACATGTAAATGGCTGAGTGTCCCTGAATCTAGTTGATGCTCGCAACGTTATTGTATCACAAGTATCTATGATTATTCTAAAGAACAATGACCGTATGATGATGTGTGTACAGCTATATTAAGATATTACGGATATATGCGTAAATCTTTAGTTGAATGAAGATTTATTAATTTAGTTATTTAATTCATAATTATGTATTCTTTTGTTGGGACCCTAGGATAGGTTGTATGTTAATTTTCTTTGTATTGGTGTGGTCAAATAAACTAATCTAATCTAATCTAATCTAATATGGGTTGTGGCGTTTAGGGGTGTGTAGGGTGTGGGTGTGTTATTCACCCATGGTCTTGTCCAAGCGGAGCTGGCTCGCGATCGCCAGTTTCACCTTCTCAGTGCGAGCTTGGAGTCATTAATACCGATTCTTGGGAATGCTGGGACACACACAACCACACACCCATCCCCTTGCTCAAAGGGGACGTAAAAATCCACGGTTGCCAGCTGCGGATTCGAACCGCAACCCACCATAATGGAAAGCCAGCACGCTTCAACATGACCATTCGCGTCCGGTGTGTGGTGTGTGTTGTGGTGTGTGTGGGTGTTGTGTGGGTGTGTGTGTGTGTGTGGTGTGTGGTGTGTGTGTGTGTTTGTGGTGTGTGTAGGTTGTGTGTGTGGTGTGCTTTGTGTGTGTGTGTTGTGGTGTGTGTTGTGTGTGTGTGTGTGTGTGGTGTTGTGTGGTGTGTGTGTGATGTGTTGTGTGTTGTGGTGTGTGTGTGTGTGGGGTGTGTGGGTGTGTGTGGTGGTGTGGTGGGTGAGGTGGGTGTGGCGTGGGTGTGGGTGGGTGTGGGTGTGTGTGTGTGTGTGTGTTGTGTGGTGTGTGTTGTGTGTGTGTGGGGTGTGTGCTTGTGTGTGTGTTGTTGTGTGTGTGTGTGGTGAGTATTGTAGTGTAGGAGAAGGAGGTGAGGAAGTGAGGCGAAAATCCCATACTATTTGGGATGCTGTTGCTTGTTGTGTGCGCAGATACCCTGTTGAGAAGGAGAGAGAGCGAGAGAAAAAAAAAAAAAAAAAGTATATATATAGATAGATATAATATATATATATATATATATATATATATACTATATATATATTATAATATATATATAATATATATATATATATATCTAATATCATATAATATATATATATATATATATAAATATATCGATAATATTAATATATATATATATATATATATATATTATATGACGTGGACAAATTATCTATGGGGGAAAAATTACGTTGTTATCTTAAATAATGCAATATTCAAAGGAATATTTTTCTAAGACGACTGGTAGGTATTGACCATGGTCTGTACACGCAAATGAGAACATGCGACGCTAGTTTCACCGATACACGTGCGAGCTTGGGTTCTTATTCCGATAGTGAGCTCACACACCACAACACACACCACCATTTCTTTGTTGAAGGGGGACAGTACCCGCCCGAAATTTCAGTGAAAAATCCCGGAGCAGTGGGATTCGAACTGGCTACCACAGAATGGCAGGCCCAGCACGCTATCCACTGCCCATAGTGGTTCGTGTTGTATGGGAGATGTGTATGT
The DNA here is from genome assembly GCA_016584305.1 of Chionoecetes opilio. Lineage (NCBI taxonomy): Eukaryota > Metazoa > Arthropoda > Malacostraca > Decapoda > Majidae > Chionoecetes > Chionoecetes opilio. The sequence goes on from JACEEZ010020769.1 coordinate 11,621, forward strand.
TGGCGTGTGTGCGTGCATGTGTATATTTAGGTTTACTTTTGTGCGAGAGGAGAGGAGAGAGAGAGAGAGAGAGAGAGAGAGAGAGGGGGGGGGGGGGACGGGGAGAGAGAGAGAGAGAGAACAGATTCAAGAGAGAGAGAGAGAGGATGAGAGAGAGAGAGAGGGAGAGAGAGGAGAGAGAGAGAGAGAGAGACGAGAGAGAGAGAGACCGGAGAGAGAAGAAGGAGGGAGAGAGAGAGTGAGAGAAGAGATGAGAAGAGAGAGAGAGGAGAAAAAAAAAAAAAATGTAATTATATATATTATAACATAAAGCGACAATCTCCCAATCTTTTATTTGCTGTGAAGCGGACTTTTTGTTGCAGAACATTTTGGTGATGCGGAAAAAGAGGAGGTGGTTGACTTCATTCTGCCTACTCCCTTCCTTCTCCTTCTTCAGATATGGAGGAACGTTGCATGAGGCTGTTTTCCCTCCTCCATCCTGAGTTCAACTTTCCATATTTACATCTGTCCCATATTAATACTCGACAGAGAAAGGGACTGTGGCGTCATCTAATTTTTCCTAGTTAAGGTGACTAAGAAGGCCTTCGTGTCTTCTTTGAATTAGCACTGTAGAAGGTGTGTTAAGCTGAGGTCTTTCTGTACTGAGTTTTGATTCACTGTTTTGCCCTCAACACACCAAGTGCAGGAGGGGTAAGGGTTCCTTACGTTTATCGGGGAATTAGGAAAGGCTTGTGGGTTTCTTTGGCCCCTATTTGTCATGAGAGAGAGAGAGAGAAGAGAGGGAGGAGAGAGGAGAAGAGGAGAAAGAAAGAGAGAGAGAGAAGAGAGAGGAGAGGAGAGAGAGAGGAGAGAGAGAGAGAGAGAAGCAAAAGGAGAGAGAGAGAGAGGAAGAGAGAGAAGGGGAGAAGAGAGAGGGGAAGGAGGGGAGGAAAAGAGAGAGAGAAAAAGGAGAAGAGAGAGAGAGAGAGAAAAGAGAGAGAGAGAGAGAGAGAGAGAGAGAAGGGAGAAGAGAGAGAGCGAGGAGGAGAGAGAGAGAAAAGGAGGAGGAGGGAGAGAGGAGAGGAAAGAGAGAGAGAGAGAGAGAGAGAGAGAGAGAAGAGAGAGGGAGAGGAGAGAGAGAGAGAGGAGAGAGAAGAGAGAGAGAGAGAGGAGAGAGAGAAGAGAGGAGAGAGAGAGAGAGAGAGAGAGAGAAGGAGAGGGGAGAGAGGAGGAGAGAGAGAGGGGAGAAGAGGAGAGACGAGAAGAGAGAAAAGGAGAGGAGAGAGGAGGGAATGAGAGGAGATGAGGAGGAGGAGAGAGGAGGAGGCGAGAGGAAGAGGAAAGATTGAAGAAAAGGGGGAAGGGGAAAAGGGCCCGAAAAAGAAAAGGGAAAAACACTAAAAAACAAAATTTTAAGATAAAATAAAAATTTAAAATTTACGCAAAAAAAGAACAAAGTCATAAAAACATCGGTAAATTTAAAAACTCAAACTTTTGGAAAAGGCCGCCTTCTCATAATGATGGACTTCTGCCCCAAGGAAAACACCTCTCCCCCAATGCCGGGGGGACGGTAAGCACCGTCCGACCCGCGACACCGGGAAAAAAAAGCACACGTAGGTCCCCAAGACTTGGACACTCGACCCGCAAGTGCCGCACAGTTAAGGGGACCCAAACAATCAACAGTAAGGAGGGTGGCCCCCTCCTGAGGAACCCTGGAAAATAGAGTGTGACCCTACGCAAGTGCCCAAGGGAGTCTCCCATCTCCGGGAGAGCCGCAGTAGCTCCAGTCCCCTACTTTTGGGGGATGGTGCGCATTTTTTTTTCCCATAGTAATCCAACGTTCTTGCCCCTGTTTGAACTATCTATGGATTTCCCGGGGAGGCCGTTTGCGGCCACTGCAAAATGTGATAGAGCTGGCTTTTAGCTGAAGCTTTTGCCAAGGGATCGCTTCCTCATTCCCCCGGGAAAAACTACATGTGCCGGTACCCAACAAAAGGACCGCCGGCCTGCCCCTTTTAGCAATAAAACCATTCCAGGTGGCATTGACCGCGGGGGGGAGGTTTAAAAATTTCATAGTGATGAAAAACACTACAAAATCACTAAAAATTTTAAAAAAAACATCCGAAGGGTAAAAAAAAAATCATGAGAGCAAAAAAAAGACTTATTTTAGCCGAAAAAAAAAGATGAAACATTGGAAGGGGACGCCTTTTTTAAAAAGATGGGGAAAACGACACCCTATCAACTCCTTCGTTTATTGGAACCCCAGTAAAGACAGGGGGCCGAAATCTGATGGGGGGCAAAAGTGGGCTAAAAAAAGGGACCCAGCCTAGGAGGGAAAGACCCCTTTTTTAGAGCGGGGGCTTTTTTCAAAAGGACACTTTTGGGGGAAGCCATGGACCGACTGCGTAGGCCATGCGGGGAAACCGTAAAGGAGGGGGAAAGGTAGCTCTCCTAATAGCTGTCAATGGGAAACCAAGGGGCTTTG
>JACEEZ010020770.1:0-50406 GCA_016584305.1 Chionoecetes opilio
CCCCAAAAAATTTTCCATGGGGGCCTTATATTTGATGAGTCTTAGCGCAGTTCCCATTGATTCATAAGTCTCATTAAGGCCAGTGGCTTTTTGGTACAGGTATTGAAGGTTTTGCATTGCCGTTGGGGCAGTAATAGCTTGAAGGCTAGCTTTACTAGAGCCAATGAACAGTTTTCCATTGTTTTGGGTCATAGCGAGAGCCAATCCTTTCCATCAGGCCACGGAAAAACCTAACCTAGGATTCCCTAACTTCATGTGTTTTGTAAGTTATTCGAAAAAAATGGAAAATATCGACTTGTTGGTTTTTGAACGGGAAAACTTTTTCTCCCGTTCTCAGTGTGGATTCCGTAAGCATCACTCTACTACGGAAGCGCTTATTTCCTTAGAGTCATCCTATGCGGGGCATTCGCCTCTCGACAACACCATGTGACCATCTTTTTCGACCTTGAAAAGGCTTCGACACGGCTTGGAGACACGGTATATTGCAATCTCTGTATGAGTTCGGGCTAAGAGTCGTTTGCCTGTGTTCCTCCAGAGTTTCCTAGCCAACCGGGTTCTTAGATTTTCAGTTGGCAAAAACATACTGTCTTCTAAACACCCGCTTCCAGGTGGCACCCCCCCAAGGTAGCGTCTGAGTGTAGCTCTGTTCGCTGTGGCCATCAATGGTATTGTTGAGTACTGCCAGAGGGGATTGTTAGTACATTATACGTGGATGATTTATCAATCTCTTTTGCTGCTTCCAGGATGTCGGTTGCAGAGAGAAGACTTCAAACTTGCTATTGATAAATTTTGTGAAGGGGACGACGAATCGTGGCTTCCGGTTTTCTCCAACGAAGACTGTAGCGGTTCTTTTTTTGCAGAAAACCCTTTGGATTCATCCCGACCCAGACCTACATCTTTACGGGAAGAGAATACCATGTGAAAATAAGTGCTATTTTATATGCTCTCATGATTATTTTTACCCTTCCGGATGTTTCTTTTACAATTTTTAGTGATTCTTGTAGTGCTCTTCAATCACTATGTAATTTTAACTCTCCCACCCGCGGTCAATGCCATCCGGGAAAATGGCTTTATCTGCCCAAGAGGCGAGCCGGACGGTCAGCTTTTGTTGGGTACCGGCACATGTAGGTGTTGCCGGGTAATGAGGAAGCTGATGCCTTGGCAAAAGCTGCAGCTAAAAGACAGCTCTATCACATTTTGCAGTGCCGGCTACGGACCTCGCTCGGCAATCCATAGATCATTTTCACAACAGTTGGCAAGAACGTTGGATACTATAGGCAAAATAACTGCGCACCATCCGCCAAAGTATCGAGGACGGGAGCTACTGCGGTCTCTCCCGGAGAGGGGAGGACTGCCTTGGCACGATTGCGTATTGGCCCACACTCTATATACTCATGGGTTCTTCATGGAGGGGGCCCCCTCCTTATTTGTGTTTGATTGTTTGGTTTCCCTTTAACTGTGCGGCACTTGCTGGTCGAGGTCCCAGTCTTGGGGACCTACTGTGCAATTTTTGTCCCGGTTGTGGGGGGTCGGACGGTGCTTACCGTCTCTCCCTGGCATTGGGAGAGAGGTGTTTCTCCCCGGGACATGAAGTCCATACCTTTATTGAGAGGGCTGGCCTTCTCAACAAGTTATGATGTTTTTAATATTCACTTATTATTGCTTTGAATGTACTATTGCTCTTTTCTGTATTTTGTTATTTTAAATATTTTGATTTTATCTTAAATTTTGTTTTTTAATATTACTTTTCATGTATCTTATGTAAGCAGGCGTCAATAACCCCGCAGTTGCGGCGCCTTAAAACTATAATATTTATCTATCTACCTATCTTAGTGTCATCAGCAAACATGCTGATGTCACTGCTAAGCCCACTATCTAAGTCGTTGATGTAAACAACAAATAATAAGTCTGTAATCTTTTCTTAATCAGATTTATTCGGCCGTAGATACTCGCGGTGGATTTAACTCTTTCATTATTTGTACATTTTTTCTCACCTTCACTGTTTTTATTAAGTATACATTCTGCGTCTTCTTACATAATGATGTGAATATAAGGTCACCACAGAGTTATATACCTAGAAAGCGAGTCCCGCATCCCGCTGTAGTGTGATGAGTGACGCCCGCAGCCTAGCGCGGCGACCATCTGGCTTATCAAACCTTATTCCCAACTAGTTTTCCCCAACCACCATTTGACATTGAAAAAAAACTAGTGCCACCATCGTCTTCCTGAGAAAATTTTGGATCGTATTAGCATAAATCTGCAACAATAATATCAATTATACGAAAATGACGGCTACATAAAGTAACGCATAAACATTTGTTCTTTCAACACCTTAGTGGTCAGCTATTTATCCTTGTACTATTATGTTAAACACGGTTCCTGAATTTACACACTTGCCTGATTATGTTGGTCTAGGATACTTGCCGATGTGTCACTATCTAGAGCAGTGGTTCTTAACCTGGGGTACCTGTACCACCAGGGGTACGAAACCTTACACCTGGGGCTACGAGACATGCTGACCAAAAATGCAATGTCATATTTTTTAAGGAAGCTGGAATTATATATTTATAATATTTTGTCTTAAAACAATAATTGTCTTAACCACCTGGAGTTCACCCATTACCCGTAACTGCGGATACCTGTGTGACAATATCTCTGTGTACGCGGGATTTTTGCCAGAATTCTTATAGTCGCTAAAAAAACTTGAATATGGCTCAATGTATTCGCCATATATTTGTGCAACCGCAAAAAATATTTTTGTTTCTAGTCTTGTCGTTATTCTATGATTGTACTTGCAAGATGAAAGCGTTGAGGTTTATGGAATCCATGGTACAGCTCGTTCACAGAAAACGGGCCCGCAAGGGTCTTCCTCTTAATCTCTCTGCCCGCGATAGAGAGAGACCTGTCAGCACCTACCCCTTTCCTGCGGGGCACGGGGCACTGAGCCATGTGTGACCCCCTGGGTCATTCTCAGGTAAAGTAGTGTTGCCAGATTTCACCGGCCAAAAAAATTAGCCCAACCTTTTTTAATTTGGCGGGCCGCCCAATTGGCATACTCGCTTTTTTCTTAGTGAGTGACCAAAGGGCATAGCCGCGCTTTACGGGTTAAGGGGAGAGGTCCGCCGTGAATTTTAAATTGCATCTACGGTCATGAATAATTTATATGTTGTGTATATTTGTACTCTTTCTATCACGTGAAAATTTCAAGTTGATCAGATGAAAGGAACATTTGAAAAAATTAAAGAGCCTATTTTTGTCGGTTTTTGGTGAAATTTTGAATTGCATCTTCTCAGCCCCTTTTTTGACCGATTTCCTTGTGACATGAGGGATATGATAATTCATTGTTATTCTAACAATTTTTTCTGGGGAATATTTTGAAAATTGTTTTTGGGAAATTTTTTTTTTTTTTAATTGTTAAAAAAATAAAAATAAAATAAATGAAAATTTTAAGGATAATTTCCATTATATCAAAAGACCCTTTAAAATTTTTTTTTTTTTTCTCAGAACAGATTTTTTTACGATATTTGATTTGTGGGCCTAAGTTTCGTGAAAATTTGTTCCATAAATAAAAGAGGAGAGAATTTTATGTTCATTTTATACTAGTTTTGAGAAAAACGCGTTTGAAGTTTTTCTAAGTTTCTGCGCTGCAGTGAAGGTACTATACTGTCCAATGCTACTTGCATAAAGAATTTTATGTGATCAGTAATCACATATCAATGCATGCATAAAAGGATCTGCACTTTGTCCCCCCTTATAAAGGTATTAATTTTAAACGCTCAAAGGCGAGGGTGTCAGGGCGCGCCACGCCCTCCCCTCATTGTTGCAAGGTTTTGATCAAAATTCACCAGGTTTCATAGCTTTCGGTTGGAATTCCTTTGTCTGTCTTCCTCTTCTTGTTTAATGTCTTCGGTGTAATTCTTCTCTTTTCTCTTTTTTCTAGTCCTTTTTGGATGTATACCCTTTGTTCCAAAAAATTTTGTGAACAGGCTGCACTTTTCATATCCAAAATTGTTCCAGAAATTGTTACCGGTAACAAACTTCACCCTGAAGATTGGTTTTTTTAATTTTTTTATAAGGGTTAGTTTTGATACAGGGAAAATTATCCATAAAATTATTCCATTTTTTTTTTTTAGCAAGTTTTGAAAGTTGAAATGCCCCTCGCTATGGGGGTTAAAAAAATGTCCGACTGGGAAAAAAAATTCCACTATTCGAAACCCCAAAAGGATAGGTGTTGCCATAGACCATATAACTAAAATTCGTATATTGAAAAATTATTTTCATATTGTCACGGCGGACTCTCCCCTTAAGTCAACTAAAATAACTTGTAAAATCTATTCAATCAATCATGGGGGCATACGCCGGGGGGCGCGTCGTCTCGCCCCCCCTACGACGCCACTCCCGGGGGTCACCACGCCGAGTTCCCATGCAGGCTCCTTTCCCATACCAAGCAGGCTCTCGACAAGAAGCATCAACTTGCCCCGCCACGAGCCTTGTGGGCGCCCCCTTGGCCTCCCTCCACGCCGGGTTTCTCTCTTACAGATACAAACCCGATGGGAAAGGGTCGGTTTCAGGGTAGCGTGCCACATGCCCATATAGCCGAAGTTTTGGGGTGATGTACTATGCAGGTAAAAGGCCTCGATTTTAGTCTCACGTGCAAACGCTGATTTGACACGTATCATCCAGCGATACCCCATGATTCTGCGAAGACACTTTTTACCAAAGGCATTTTTTCGTCTCTTCAAGTCACTATTTAGAGTCCATGCTCACAACCATAGAGTAAAACAGGGATCACAAGCGCTTGAAGATCCGGATCTTTGTCCTCCTGAACAGGTACCGGCAACGCCAAATACTCCCGCTGAGCGAGTCCATAACACCGTGGGCTATGCCAATTCGCCGTAAGGCTTCTTGACGTGACCCGCCGTCATTATGGACTGCGCTACCAAAGGGATGTAAAACTTTCCAAGATCTCAATTTTCCTCGCCACACGCATGAACGACTGTACTGCTTTATCTAGTAAGTCTCCAAACACCTGGACCTTGGTCTTGAGCCAGGAGACCTCAAGTTCCCAAAGGCTTTGCCCCTCGTGCAGCACCTCGGAGCCATCACCAGGACCCCCAGCGACTCAGCAAAGATTACTGCATCACGGCAAAAAAAAGATCAGTGATCTTGGTGTTGCCGACGGATGCTCCACAATCACTTTTGATCTACAAAACCCTTTTCCAATACCCCGTCCATACAAGCGTTGAAAAGTGATGGGGCAAGGACGCACCCTTGCCCATTAATCTATTAGTTTTCCGTCATATGTCGCTTTCTTATTTTACCGTTTTGTACAGAGTTCTATACTGTGTGGTACGTGTTCATGTGTCTGCTGGCTCAGCACTGGCCACTGCCCCCCAAAAAAAGCAGCAGGCAAATCTCGGCCCCGGCAGCCGTCGTGGAAGGTTATGCCGCTCTCGCTCATAGCCTCATACCACAACGCATTTGCGCACAGGTAACAGTTCGGCTCCTCGGGTGACGGGCCCCGGGGCTCTACACTGCTGCCTGCTTTCGCCACTTCCTTTCCAACGTTCTCTGGACCTGACAGCAACAGTTAGCAGATTAGTCCAGTGCCTGTGTAACACAGTAATGTTTAGCTGAAGTATAACATTGTGTCTGTGATTCTGTAAAGAGGCGTCCCACAGGGCTGTAGTGGCTGCCCAGGAGGTCCTTGTTTGTTTACCGCGTTGCTCAACGTTGTTGAATTCCTTATGTCGCTTAGCGTCCCTTGGTGTGAGACGGAGGCGAAACCCTGCTGGTCACTGGCTAGAGCAGTGACGCAAGGGGGCCCTCAGAGGGCTAGTTAAAGGTAGCAAACACCAAGGGGGGGAAAACCCTGCTTTTTAGGACAGGCGAGACCCTCACGGGGCAGCTCCACGTGTGTCCTGCGACGCTCATGAGTGGGCGGGGACACGCTGGTGTGGTAGCTGTAGGCAGAGTTTTTGTGTTGCAGTTTGATAGTGTCTTGGTTTTATTTTTACAACTATTACCGGTCTTGTCTTGGAGGACTTAGGGTTATTTTTCCCTGCTATTTCTTTGAGGAAATTTTGGATTACTTTTTCATCCACATTGATTGTTGATTGCCATGATGGCTGTGTAAAAAAGGAAATGCCGTAACTCTGACGACAGAGATAAAAAGACAGCTCTGGAACTCTTATGCTCCAAGCAGATCCAGGCAACAAGGTGGATCCCAGTTTACGATGGATTCCTTGCACTCAGGCTGGACGATGATAGCGCTGGAAAAACAATTTATGTCTGACATTACGATACTACTGGAACAAAATGGATTTGCTCCACTTATCCCACCCGAACTGAAGATTCTAAAAAAAGATACAATAGCCAGGGTCGATGATGTCATTTACGAGAAAATTAAGATCATTACAAATAAAATTGAAGAAAAAAGTCCCTGATAAGCGAAGATGATAATATTGAAAGTATTTTCAAATTCCCTAAGTTTCCTGTAATTAGAATTGCTTTCAAACACGATATTCTTCCAAAAATATGCATTGATACTGGACTGAGGACATTTAATCTGAGTATAGGTTCCTTGCACGTGACGTCACAGTCCTCGTTGTGCAGGCGACAGACGCGGGAGATGCGAGCGTGGAGGACCAACAAACTGCACTTGCCGCCTGTGTTTGCCCGCTTATGGTAATTTTCCCCTACCAAATATATGGTAATCAGTATAAATTATATACATACGCCATCTTTGGAAATGTTTGCTCTATAATATCAAATAAGAAATAGTAAAACACTAAAGAAATGACATTATGAGACTGAAGAAATTTACATGAACTTAGTATTCACTTAAACTCGTCGCCATTTAAAGTTTTGCGAGACAACTTTTAACTTGGAGCATATAATAGAAGCGGGATTTTATTAGCTTTCCATTGATATATTTCGTTTTCTCATCAATGTATTAGCACCATGCATAAATTAGCGTTAACTAAATCAATAATATCATCAATTGGAAAATTTTCCCGATTGATGATTTTATTTGTTTACTTATATATTTCGTTTTCTGAAAAATGAATGAGTTTTAAAAGGAGGCTAGACAATTTCATGGATGGGGATGAAAGGTGGATGTAGGTAGTGTTAAGTAACAGGAATTACCACGTGTAGGTCTCACGACCTCTTGTAGCTTCCTTATTTTCTTATGTACTTAAGTCTCCCTGCAAACCGTTTATATCAGACTGTGATCTAATAATCCTACCTATCTTAGTATCATCAGCAAACATGCTGATATCTCTGTTAAACCCAATATCCAACTCGTTGATGTAATCAAAAATAGTAAGTATGTTGTCTTCATAATCTCATATATTCGGCCGTAGATACTCTCGGTCGATTTAACTCTTGTTTCATTATTTGTACATTTTTTCTCACCTGCACTGTTTTTATTAAGTATACATTATGCGTCTTATTACATAATGATGTGAATATAAGCTCACCACAGAGTTAGTTATATACCTATAAAGCGAGTCCCGCATCCCGCTGTATTGTGATGAGTGACGCCCGCAGCCTAGCGCGGCGACAATCTGGTTTCACACTTTATTGCCAAGTATTTTCTCACACCACCATTTGACATTGAAAAAAAAACTAGGGCCATCATCCTCGTGAGAAAAGTGTGCATCATATTAGCATAACTCTGCAAGAATAATATCAATTATACGAAAATGACGGCTAAATAAAGTAGCGCATAAACATTTTCTCACATTTTTTCTTTCAACTTTTTAGTGCTCGGCTATTGTTCATTGTATTGTATTTTAAACACGGTTCCTGAATCTACACGCTTGCCTGATTATGTTGGTCTATGATTTCTTCCCGATGTGACATATCTAGAGCAGTGGTTCTTAACCTGGGGTACCTGTACCACCAACAGCGACGAAGGTCGGACGACCCCTTTCCCACCTTTCCCTCGTCGGTGCTCTTTTCCCCGGGGCCAAAAATATCCTTTTTATGGTAACTTTCCTCAGTCGCCCAAGGTCGTTTGCTCAACCTTCAAACATGACTCTCGGTACGGGGCCCCTGTGTTGTCAAGCGAGGTTATAACTTATAAGTACGGTTGCCGCGTTGGTGGAGGGGGACACTTCCTCTCACCAACAGCAGACCGGGCTCGGCTAACTCGCTAGTCCCGCTGTATATTCCAGCTAAGTATTCGGTTATGTGTTAATCTTGTTAGTCTTTTGTTTAAAAGGATGTTTCTTATACTTTTTGTTTAGTTTGTTTTTGCCTACTGAGTATGTTGTGATAACGGTAAAAGGTAATATATCTTCCTGTGAATATTCGTTGTAAACCTACATATATAAACTTAACTTTTATTTGAGGTGTGTATCCTTGATATCTAACTGTTGATTTTGTAGCGTTATCAGTTGCGTACATTGGCGACCTTGCTAGGATCTATTATATTTTTGCCTATAAATACTCTTGCCACTCATTCACCATACCTTGATTATGACTGAAGATGTAGGGATTTCTGTAATTCGAACCCGAGGTTAGAATATATTGCCTCTCTTACTGTTCACGAGCTAAAGCTCATTTTAACATGTTTGGTATAATATTTGGCAACCAAGTTACCAAACAGGAATTGGTGCATTTTATTTGAAAAAGCATTAGCATGTCATGTGTACTGAATCCTGAGGATCTCAGCATGTTGACGCGATTGAAGTGTTACTAAGAATGGAAACTGATTCAACCTCAGATTCGAAACCTCAAGGGAGTGCATCTGCTCAAATGATGCCAGTGTACAATTGAATTGGCTAAAATCAGATTGGAGGAGGCCAAAACTCAATGCTAGGTTGCAGGAGGCGACGATTAATGCGAATCCTCAGATTGAACAGGCTCGAATCATTGCTCAAGTATAACAAACTAGACTTACACACCAGAATATAAACTCTGGTTTGCCCGAATTTGACGTTACTAGGTATGCTAGAATGGTGACTCCCTTCTGTGAAGATGATGTAACTAAATATCTTCATATGTTTGAAAAAGTGGCAAACGGTCTGAACTGGCCGAAAAGCTATTGGTCAATATTGTTACAGCTCAGAGGCTCAGAGCTCAAACTTACATTGTTACATAGAGTATTGTTACAGCTCAAAAGCTCAGAATGCTTACTCTGCCTTGTCTACCAGTCAATCAATCAATCAATCATTGGGGGCATACGCCGGGGGGCGCGTCGCCTCGCCCACCCTACGACGCCACTCCCGGGGGTCACCACGCGCGAGCTCCCATGCAGGCTTCTTTCCCATACCAAGCAGCTCTCGACAAGAAACATCAACTTGCCCCAGCCACGAGCCTTGTGGGCGCCCCCTTGGCCTCCTCCACGCCGGATTGTCTCTTACAGATACAACCCGATGGGAAGGATCGGTTTCAGGGTAGCGTGCCACATGCCCATATAGCCGAAGTTGGCGCTGACGGACTATACAGGTAAAAGGCCTCGATTCAGTCTCACGGTGCAATCGCTGATTTGACACGTAATCATCCCAGCGATACCCCATGATTCTGCGAAGACACTTATTACCAAAAGGGATTGATTCGTTTCTTCAAGTCACCCATTTAGTGTCCATGTCTCACAACCATAGAGTAAGACAGGATCACAAGCGATGAAAATCCGGATCTTTTCCTCCTGCACAAATTAGTGGTTTTGTCACTCTGTTTCCATAACAAAAAAAAATAAAATAGCTTGTGTGGGCCCAAACTTTTAAACAGGAAGTAATAAAAAAAATTTTTAAAAGGCACACAAATTTTCCATGTGTGGCCTTATATTTGATGAGTTTTTAGCAGCAGTTCCATAAATTCATAAGTTCTTTAAGGAAAAGGGGCCCTTTTGTGGTACAGGTTTTAAAGGGTTTTTGCTTTGGGCCCGTTGTGCAGTAATACTTTAAAGGGGCAAACCTTTACTAGAGCCAATAAAAACATTTTCCAAATTTTTTTGGGTCATAGCGAAAAGCCAACCCTTTTCCATCGGGCCAGGGAAAACCTAACCTGGGGATTCCCTAACTTATGTGGTTGAAAGGGTTATTCAAAAAAAAATGGAAAATTCGACTTGTTTGGTTTTTTGGGAAAAAGGGAAAATTTTTTTCCCCCGTTCCATTTTGGATTGTAAGCATACTTACTAGGGAAAGCCTTTTTTCCTTAGAGTCCCCCTATGCGGGGGATTCGCCTCTGGGACAAAACCAGGGGCCCCCAATTTTTTTGGGCCCTTGAAAAGGTTTCCAAACAGGGGGCCTTGGGGGCCCACGGTAATTGCAATTCTTTTATGAGTTCGGGCTAAGAGGGTCGTTTTGCCTGTGTTCCCCGGGTTTTTCCCTACCCAAACCCGGGGGTTCTTAGATTTTCGATTTGGCAACATACTGTTTCTGAACCCCCGCTTCCAGGTGGAAACCCCCCAAGGGTTAGCGTCTTGAGTGTAGCTCTGTTGGGTGGGCCCATAAAATGGTATTGTTGAGGTACTGCCAGAGGGGATTTAGTAATTAAAAGTGGATGATTTATCAATCTTTTTTTGCGTTTCCCCAGGATGTGGGGTTTGGCAGAAAAAAGACTTCAATTGCTATTGATAAAGTTGTGAAGGGCGACGAACGGGTTTTTCCGGTTTTTTTCCAACGAAGACTGTAGGGGTTCTTTTTTTTGAAGAACCCTTTGGGAAATTACCCCGGGCCCCCGACCTACATTTTTACGGGAAGAGAATACCATGTAAAAATAAGGGCTTTTTTTAATTGCTTCATGATTATTTTTACCCTTCCGGATTTTTCTTTTAAATTTTTAGGATTTTTGTGTGCTCTTCAATAAACTTTTGAAATTTTAAAATCTCCCATCCGTGGTAAAATCCCCACCCGGGAAAAGGTTTATCCCCCCAAGAGGGGGAAGGGGGCCCGGTCAGCTTTTTGGGGGGTACCGGAATGTAGGTGTTCCCCGGTAATGGGGAAAGGGGTGTTTGCCTTGGAAAAAAGTGAAAGCAAAAGCCCAGCTCTATCCCCCATTTTGCAGTCCCGGCAGGCCCTCGTCGGCAATCCATAGATTTTTTTAAAAAAACAGTTGGCAAAAAACTTTGGGGTTTACAAAGGGGCAAAATAAACTGCGCACCATCCCCCAAAATTTATCGAGGCCCTGGGGCTATTTGCGGTCTCTCCCGGAGATGGGGGGACTGCCTTGGCACGATTGGTTTTGGTTTCCACATTTCCTTTTAAAACCCCAGGGGTTTTCCTTTCATGGAGGGGGGGCCACCCTCCTTACTTTGTTTGATTTTTGGGGCCCCTTTAAAACTGTGGGGCACTTTGGCGAGGCCCCCAGTGGGGGGGACCTACTGTGAAATTTTTTGCCCCGGTTTGTCGGGGGTCGGACGGTGTTTCCCGTCTTCCTGGCTTTGGGGAGAGAGGTGTTTTTTCCCCGGGACATAAAAGTCTTTCCCTTTATTGAGAGGGGCCGGGGCCTTCCCCAACAAGTTATGAGGTTTTTAATTTTTCATTTATTATTGTTTTTAAAATGTACTTTTTGCTTTTTTCGTTTTTTTGTTTTTTTAAAATTTTGTTTTTTATTTTAAATTTTTTTTTTAATATTATTTTTTAAAGGACTTAGGTAAGCAGGGCGTCAAAACCCCGCATTTGGGGGCCCCTTAAAAAACTAAAAATATTTTTTCTTTTAAACCTATCTTGTGTCATCAGCAAAAGGTTGAGGTAATGCTAACCCCCAATACAAAGGGCGTTGATTGTAAACAAAAAAATAATAAGTCTGTAATTTTTTTTAACCCGATTTATTGGGGCCGAGAACTCGCGGGGATTTAACCTTAAATATTTGTCCCTTTTTTTCTCCCCTTCACTTTTTTTATTAAGATAATTTTTTGCGTTTTCCCTCCCATAATGTTTGTGAAATAAGGTCACCACAGGTTTTACCTAGAAAGCAAAGCCCCGCACCCCGTTTTAGTGGGGTTTGGTGACGCCCGCACCCTTTAGCGCGGGAAACCATCGGGGTTTATAAAAACCCTTTTCCCCAAAATTTTCCCCCAAACCCTTTTTGGACTTTAAAAAAAAAAAATTGTTGAAAACCATCGTTTCCCTGAAAAAAAATTTTGGATGTATTAGCATAAATCGCAACAAAAAATATCAATTATACAAAAGGGGGAGGGGTACTTTAAAGTAACGCAAAAACATTTTTTCTTTCAAAAAACCCTTAGGGGTTTCGCTTTTTACCTTGAAAATTTTTATTTTAAAAAACGGTTCCTAAATTTTACACCATTTTTCCCTGATTTTTGGGGGTTAGGAACTTGCCGAGGTCATTCTAGGGGAAGTGGTTCTTAATTGGGGTACCTTTACCCCCCCAGGGGACGAAACCTTACACCGGGGGGCTACGAGACAGTGCAATAATGCAATGTCAATTTTTTAAGGAAGGGGAAATTATTATTTTAAAATTTATTTGTCTGTAAAAAACAAAATTTTTAAAACCCCCTGGATTTCATCTTTAACCCCTTTTAAACTGCGGTTTCCCTTGTGTGACAATATCCTTTGTACCCCGGGAAATTTTGCCCAGAATTCTTAAGCCCGCTAAAAAAAATTTGAATATGGCTCAATTATTCGCCATATATTTGTGCAACCGCAAAAAAATTTTTTTGGGTTTCAAAAAGTTTGTCGTTATTCTATGATTGTACTTGCAAGATAAAAAAGCTTTGAAGGTTTTTTAAAAACCCCATGGTACAGCTCGTTCACAGAAAAAAGGCCGAAAAGGGTCTTCCTCTTAATCTTCTCCCCGCAAATAGAGAGAAAACCTGTCAGCCCTACACCTCCCAGCGGGGCACTGGGCACGCCCCCATGTGTGACCCCTGGGTCTTTCTCAGGAAAATTTTAGTTTTCCCAGATTTAAAGGGCCCCAAAAAATTTTAGCCCCCCTTTTTTAATTTGGGGGGCCCCGCCCAATTGGGCTTTACTCGCGTTTTCTTAGTGAGTGACCAAAGGGAATACCCGCGCTTTACGGGTTAAGGGGGAGGGGTTCCGCCTTTAAATTTTTAAATTCCCATCTACGGTCATGAAAATTTATATGTGGGATATTAGTACTTTTTGTATCCCCGTAAAAAATTTCAATTTGTCAGTTTAAAAAGGAAAAATTTGAAAAAATTAAAGACCCTATTTTTTTTGGGTTTTTTTGGGTTTGTTTTTTTTGAATTGCATCTTCTCAGCCTTTTTTTGCCCGTTTTTCCTTTTTGGGACCTGGAGCATTTTGATAATTCATTTTTATTCTAAAAATTTTTTCTGGAAAATATTTTAAAATTTTTTTGGGAAATTTTTTTTTTTTTTTAATTTTAAAAAAATAAAAATAAAATAAATAAAAATTTTAAGGATAATTTTAAATTATACCCCAAAAAGCCCTTAAATTTTTTTTTTCTTTCCGGGGAACAGATTTTTTTACAAATTTGATTTTGGGCCCAAAAAGTTTCGTAAAAATTTGTTCCATAAAAAAAAAGGGGAGGGAAGAGGGAATTTAGGGTTCATTTTATATAGTTTTGAAGAAAAACCCGCTTTTGAAGTTTTGCAAAAGTTTCTGCGTGCAGTAAAGGGAAATTTTACTGTAAGGCTACTTGAATATAAATTTTTTGTGATCAGTAATCAATACAATCATGCAAAAAAGGGATTTGCACTTTGTCCCCCCTTAAAAAAGGTTTTTTAATTTAATCCCCAAAAAGGCGGGGGGTGCAGGGCGCCCCCACGCCCCTCCCCTAATTTTTTAAAAGGTTCGATCAAAAGTCCCCGGGGGTTTGCATAGTTTGGGTTTTGGAAATTTCCTTTTTTTTGTCTTCCTCTTCTTTTTAAGTTTTGGTGTAATTTTCTTTTTTTCTCTCTTTTCTATTTTTTTCCTTTTTTGGGGATGATCCCTTTGTTCCAAAAAATTTTGGAACAGGGGGGGCATTTTTTCCATTTTAAAAAATTTGGTTCCAAAATTGTTACCGGGGTAACAAACTTCACCTGAAGATTGGTTTTTTTAATTTTTTAAAAAGGTTTAATTTTTTATGGGGGGAAAAAATTTTTCCAAAAAAAATTTATTCCTTTTTTTTTTTTTTAAAAGTTTTTAAAAAGTTGAAATGCCCCTCGCTAGGGGGCAGAAAAAAAAATGCCCAAAGGGAAAAAAATTCCATTTATTCAAACCAAAAAGGATGGGTGTTGCCTAGACCAAAAAATAAAATCTTTATATTAAAAAAATTATTTTCATATTTTCACGGCGGACTCCCCTTAAGTCATACTAAAAATAACTTGTAAAATTATTAAATAAATCTTTGGGGGCATACCCCGGGGGGCGCGTCGTCCGCCCCCCTACGCCCGCCATTTGGGGGGGGGTTTCCCCACGCTCGAGTTCCATGCGGGGCCCCTTTTTCCCATCCCCAAGCAGCCCGGGACAAGAAGCATAAAATTTTGGCCCCCCCCAACGAGCCTTGGGGGCGCCCCCGGGGCCCTCCTCCAGGGCCGGGATTTCTCTTTTACAGATAAAAACCGAGGGGAAAGGATGGGTTTTGGGGTTTACTTTCCCACATCCCCAAATATCCCGAAGTTGGCTTTGATTTTACTTTTCGGGGTAATAGGCCTCGTTTTCAGTTCCCCCCCGGTGCAAATCGCTGTTTTGGACACGTAATCACCCCAGGATACCCCAGTTTGAAAAAGAACTTTTTACCAAAGGAATTTTTTCGTCTTTTCCCAAGCATATTTAGAGTCCAGGGCCTCAAAACCCTAGAGAAGAAAGGGATACAAGCGACTTGAAGATCCGGATTTTTTGTCCCCTGAACGGGGTCCCGGAACGCCAAATATTTCCCGTGAGCGGGGTTCCAAAAACACCGGGGGCATGCCAATTGGCCGTAAGGCTTCTTGACGGGACCCCGTCATTTATGGACTGCGTTTACCAAGGTTTTGTAAAATTTTCCCAAGCCCCTCAATGCCCTCGCCACAGCATAAACCCAAAATTTTACTGCTTTATTGGGAAGTCCCCAAAAAAACCTGGGACCTTGGTCTTAAAGCCAGGGCCCTCAATTTCCCAAAGGTTTTGCCCCTGTGCAGCACCTGGAAAAGCCATCACCAGGCCCTCCGCGACTCAGAAAGTTTACGCATCATCAAAAAAAACAAGACAGTGATCTTGGTGGGGCCGAGGGGATGCCCCAAAATCATTTTTGATCTAAAAACCTTGCCCAAATACCCAGTCCATACAAGCTTTGAAAAGTGAGGGGGCAAGGACGCACCCTTGCCTAAAAATCTATTATTTCCCGTCATATTTTCGCTTTTTTATTTTACCTTTTCGTACGAGTTCAATCCCCTTTTGTGTGGTACGGCATGTGTCTGCGGCCTCAGCACGGGCCCACTGCCCCAAAAATAGCAGAAGGAAAATTCCCCCGGCCCGGGGCAGCCGTGGGAAGGGTTTAATGCCGCTCCGCTCATAGCCTCATACCACAACGAAAGTGCGCAAAGTGAACGGCCCGCCCTCGGGTAAACGGGTCCCTGAGGTGCTCTCCCCACTGCCGTTGGGTTTTCCCCCACTTTCCACTTTCAAGGGTTTCTCGGGGACCGACAGCCACAGTTTAGCAGGTTTTTAATTTCCCAGTGCTTGTGTTAACAGCTGGGTTAACTGTTTTGGGCTGAAGAAAAAAATTGGTCTGTGTTTTCCTGGAACCGAGGCGCTCCCCACAGGGCTGTTAGTGGCTCCCCGGGAGGCCCTTTGTTTGTTTACCGCTTTGGCTAAAAGGTTGTTGCATATTCCTTAGTCGTTTCCTTAGCGTCCCCTTGGTGTGAAAAGGGGAGGCGAACCCTGGGTTTCACTGGCTTTGGGAGAAGTGACCCCAAGGGGGGCCCCTCAGGGGCTAGTTAAAGGTAGCAAGCACCAAGGGGGGGAAAACCTGCTTTTTACGGACAGGCGAGTTCTCACGGGGCGGTCCACGGTTGTCCTGGGGGGACGCTAAGGGAGTGGGCGGGGACACGTTGGTGTTTACCCGTGGGCATAGTTTTTGTTTTTGCAGTTTGATAGGGGGCCCGGGTTTTTTTTTTTAAACAACTTTACGGTCTTTTTTCTTGTGAGGACTTTTAATTATTGTTTTGCTTTTTTGTTTGGGGAAATTTGGTTTATTTTTTCACCCAATTGATTGTTGAGCCAGATGGCTCGTGTCAAAATAAAAATCCCGAAACCCTCGGGACGACAGAGATAAAAAGAAAGCTTTTGGGAAAAACTCTTATGCTCCAAGCAGATTTCCCGGCCCCAAAAAGGTGGATCCCCCGGGTTTTCGATGGATTCCCTTTCACTTTAGGTTTGGGCGATGATAAACGTGGAAAAACAATTTATTTTTCTGACATTACGTAAAAAAATGGAAAAAAGGATTTGCCCGAAATTATGCCAACCCCAACTGAAGGTTCTAAACAATATCACAATAGCCCGGGTCGATGATGTCATTTACGGGGGGGGATTAAGATCATTTCAAAATAAAAATTGAAGGAAAAAAAATCCCTGGATAAAACGGAAAATGATAATATTGAAAATATTTTTAAAAAATTCCCAAGTTTTCCCGTAATTAGAATTGCTTTTAAAAAACGATATTTTTTCCAAAAAAATTTCATTTTAACTGGGGGAAAGGGGCAAATTTTAAATTTATAAAAGGGTTTCCCTTTCACGTGGGGCGTCAAAAGTCTGTTGTGCAAAGGGGACAGACGCGGGAGATGCCGGGGCGTGAAGGACCCAAAAAACTCCACTTGTCACCTGGTTTGCCCGCTTATGGGTTTAATTTTCCCCCCACCAAAAATATGTTAATCAGTATAAAAAATATACATACGCCCAAACTTTGGGGAAATTTTTGCTCTATAAACAAAAAAGGGAAAAAGGAAAACAATAAAGAAAAATTTACATTTTGAGGCCCGAAAGGGAAATTTTTCATGAACTTAGAAATTTACTTAAATTTGGCGCCCTTTAAAGTTTTTCGAAGGGGCAACTTTTAAACCCCCGGGGGCCTATTAATGAAGCGGGATTTTTGCTTTCCCCGTAAAATTTCGTTTCTCATCAATGTATTAGCACCAGGGTAAATTAGCGTTTAAATAAAACAATAAAAATCAAACGGAAAAAATTTTTTGATTGGGGTGATTTTATTTTTTTACTTTTCATTTTTCCCGTTTTTTAAAGGGGGCTAGACAATTTTTATGGGGTTGGGGGTGAAAAAGGGGATGTAGGTTTGTGTTTTTGTAACAGGGGTTACCAAATGTAGGTTTTCCGACCTTTTTAGCTTCCTTAAATTTTTTTATGTACTTAAGTCCCCCCTGCAAAAAAATTTTTATCAGACTGGGATCTTTAAAAATCCACCTATCCCCAGTATCATCAGCAAAAACCCTGCCCGATATCTCTGTTAACCCAAATCCAAAATCGTTGATGTAATCCCAAAAAAAGTAAAATATGTTTTCTTTATAAAACTCATATATTCAGCCCCTAGATACTCTCTGTCGATTTAAAAAATGTTTTTATTTTTTGTACATTTTTCTCACCCGCACTGTTTTTTTTAAGTATACATTATGGTTTTATTACATAAAATGTGAATATAAGTCACCAAGAGTTTTTATATACCTAAAAAGCGAGTCCCGCATCCCCCGTATTGTCTTTTATAGTGACGCCCCCAGCCTGCGCGGCGACAATCTGGTTTTTTACAATTTTGCCAAGTAGTTTTCACACCCCCCATTTTACCCTTGAAAAAAAAAAAAAAAAGGGCCCTTTTCCCCGTGAGGAAAAAGGGGTGCACCCTTTTTACATAAAATCGCAAAAAATATTCAATTATACGAAAAAAACGGCTAAAAAAATTAGCGCAAAACAATTTTTTTCACATTTTTTTTTTCAATTTTTTAAATGCTCGGCTGTTGTTCATTGTAATTTTATTTTAAAAAAAGGGTTTTGAATTACACGCTTGGCCCGATTAGGTTTGGGCTATGATACTTCCCGATGTGGGCAAAAAACTAGGAAACAGTTTGGGTTTTTAAACCGGGGGTACCTTTCCCCCCAACCGGACGAAGGTCGGGGACGAAGGGCCGTGTCTTCGTGCCGACCTTCGACCGTTTGTCGGGGCTCTTCGGTTTCCCAAAAAAATTTTCCCTTTTTTTGGGAACCTTCCTCAGTCGGCGGGGGTCGTCGTTCAACCTTCATTTATGCCCCTCGGTACGGGCCCCCTTTGTTGTCAAGCGAGGTTTTTAACTATAAGTACGGTTTCCGCGTTGGTGGAGGGGACACTTTTCCTTTTCACCAAAAAGCAGAAGGGCTCGGTAACCGTTAGTCCCATGTATATTCCCAGCTAAGTATTTTGGTTATGTTTTTAGCCCGGGTTAAATTTTTTGTTTTATAGGATTTTTTACTTTTACTTTTTTGGGTTTTGCTGGTTTTTGGCCCACTGGGTTTTGTTGTGAAACGGTTTTAAAAGGTAATATTTTCTTCCTTGAATATTTTTGTTTTTAAACCTACAAAAATATATAAAATTAACTTTATTTGGGGGTGTTACAGTTTAAATGTTGGGTTTTGTAGCGTTATCAGTTTCGGAAAAATTTGGGGACCTTTCTGGATTTTTTCTTTTGCCTATTAAAATATCTCTTGCCACTCATTTACCATGCCTTTTATTATGACGGGAAAATGTTGAGCATTTTGTAAATTTTGGGAACCCCCGGGGTTTGAATATATTGCCTTCTTACTGGGTTTACGAGCTAAAGGCCCCTTTTTTAATCATTTTTGGTATAATTTTGGCAACCCAAATTACCCAAAAAGGGAAATTTGGGGCATTTTTTTTTTGGAAAAAGCATTAGCAGTGTCATGTTTTATGAATCCCGAGGATTAAGCATGTTGCCGCGATTTAAGTGTTTCTAAAATGAAAATGATTTTAAAAATCAGATTCGAAACCAAGGGGAGTTGGGATTGCTCAAACTGATTTCCAAGGTTTTACAACCCGGGGGTGGCAGAATCAGTTGGAGGAGGGCCCAAAAATCATTGGGTAGGTTGCAGGAGGCGACGATTAATGCGAAAAGGGTCAGATTTAAACAGGCCGAATCTTGTCAAAAAAACCAAAAATAGACTTTCACACCAGAATATAAACTTGGTTTGCCCGAATTTGACGTTTTTTTTTTGGGAGCTAGAATGGGACTCCCCTTTTGTGAAGATGAGGAACTAAAAAATCTTTATATTTTTAAAAAAATGGGGAAACGGTTTTGAACTGGCCGAAAAGCTATTGGGCAATATTTTTACAGCTCAGAAGCTCAGAGCTCAAACTTACTTGTTACATAGAGTATTTTTACAGCTCAAAAGTCAGGGTGCTTACTCTGCCTTTGCTACCAGTCAAATGTGAATTAAATTGTGAAGACTAGATTTGGTGAAGGAGGTATTTCCCAAAAAACCCATGAGTTTATGAGTTGGTTCCAGAAGAAAAAAAATATAATTAAAATTTTGAAATATTTTAAGACAAAACCCGGGCCCGGGCTTATACCCAAAATGCTGATGTTTAGTCAAATTTATTTTAATGGTTTCATCACAGAGGGTTTTTCGTTTTGAGGGATTAAAAGGGGGTGATGTTGTCGGAAAACTTTAAGCCGTGGTCAAGGGATGTTTTTCAGTACCTCAAGAGAGGGGTGTCAGTAAGTTGCTTGAAGCCGCAGAATAGCAGATGAGTATACACTAACTCAAAAGGGGGTTTTAGAAAAACCCAAACTGCTTTTTTTGGGAGTAGAAAAGGGACCGGGGGTAACTCAGATTGGTTTAAGGAAAAAAAATGCTTCTTTTTCCCTTTTTTAATGTGCCCCATTTAAAGTAATTTGCTTGTAAAGATAGAAACATCCACTCCCCCCTAAAAGTGTGCTTTTTTTTTGTGGAAAGGGTGGGCAGTAGAAAAATTTTGCTTTAAGAAATTTCGGTGACAATACGGGTGTTTACAAAAGGGGAAGCCTGTTTCCTGGTTCAGTTGTAGAGTCGCCCCCAGAGGAAGATTAATTTTTAAAGGGTTTTTGTTTCCGTAAGATCCATTTTGGTTGGGGGAAGATAAAAGGAAGAAAAGTTTTTACAGAAAAAACTTTTTTTTAGGAAAAAGTTTTAGCCCTTTTTTTTTCAAAAAGGCGCAGTTTTGCCGTTGCTGGAGAGGAAAATTCTGTACGTTCCTGCGAGGGGGCCCGGGGCCCCTGTAGTCTCTGTTGTTGAAGGACATTTTTGACGTGGTTTCCCCTGATGAAAGGGTGGTTATTAAAAAGGGATTTGGGGAATTTTAGCCCCCGGTTTTCCTTTAGGGAAAATGTTCATTTTTTACTAGTATTTTGAAAGGGGACGGCTGGTTTGGGGTTTGGGTTTGGTTTTTTCCCGTGCCTGGAGTTCAGTTTCTTTAAAGGGGGGACCTTGCTGGGGAGAAGGGCCATTTTTGCCGCGGTTTAAATGGGAAAACCCGGTATTTTCGAAATAGGCGAGGTAAAATTTTAACCTACAAGTTTTCCCGCATGTGCAGTTACTGGGCAATGTCTGGGATGGGCCCCTGATCAGAGGCGGAAAAAGGGCAGGCAAATTTTGTTTGAGATGGGAGTTGCGGGGGATGGGTTTTATGTATGGCGATTTGGGATGGGGGAGGGGAGGATGTAAAAGTTTATATCGCCAAAAATTTTTTTTTTTCTCTTAATTGAGGATGGGCATCCACTTGACGTTTCATGACATTTAGGGTGCTTGCTGAGGTTTTCCATCCTCGCCCTGGCCACTTATAATGTTCTGGTGTCGCGGCTGTCGCTACCCCGCCGTGCCACCCCCGAAACTCTCCACCCACTTAGCACACATCTCTTCGTAACATCCACAATCCTTGATATTTCTTCCACTGGCCTCTCTGCCTTGTGTAGAGATACAATAACTTTAATTTGCTCCTTTGTTAGGTCTTTCTTGCCACTCATTATGCAAATAATGATAGCTATACCAATGCGCGTCTGTTCAAATTACTCGCGGGAAGGAAGGCGATACTTTTTTAAATGCTTCGTTTAAAATTTTGACAAGTGGCATCTGAACATTCCTCAACGGTCTTGATGGACTGCCCATGCCTTAAACAAGCTGCCATATGTAAGATATCTCTCTCGGAAGTCAGTAGGCTGCCATAGAGTACATTTTCTGAATTCCCGTATGGAAGCGCTGTGTTATGATGTCGCGAACAATGCTTTGGCGCGCTGTGTACAGTATTTTCATATTTTTTAAGAAAACGAAAATCCTACAGTTCAAAAATTTGACGTGATAAGAGAAAAACTGAGATCAGTTTTGGATTCAGCACCCAAAAATTACTTAATAACAAGTGTCAGACCTAACTCAACAAAAAATTTGTTCCCCAGTGTAATTCTCTCCCTCTCCTCACTTCCTCAACTAACACCAACAACCCATTGTCACTGAAGTGTTTGCGCCTTGGCTTTTTGTTGGGTGGGTGGGCCATGTTGACAGAGATAGAATAGAGATAGAGATAGATAGAGACAGAGATAGAGGCCACAAGGGGACGATGCTGTTGCAAGGGGCCGGGCGGGAACTCTGCTGTGAACAGCTGTGTGTTTGTAAATGTTGCATGAGGTTGCTGGCTTGTGATTGGTCGAAAATTTTTAAAGCAATCTTGTCATTGGCTGGTGACTGATGACGAGCTTGATGACGTCATTACTCGCCTTAGCCAGTCAGCGCCTTCCGACGCGTTTACGACCGACCGAAGGAGGCTTTGTAGCTTCCGTGGTAAGGAAAAGAAGTATCTAGGTAGTCGGAGAGATGGTCGTTGCTGGCGATACGACCTTTGTTGCTGCCCCCCCCCCCCCCCCTGTTACGACCGACGTCGGACTTCCGACCAAAAAAAGGTCAAAGTGTTTTCTGGCTTCCCCCCCTGAGGTCTCAAGGAAGATAAAAGCCTAAAGGCGCAACAGTGAAATATTAATAAAAATAATATTAATAAAATAAATATACGGTGAAGTCAAAAGCTTTTTTGTCTCATCAAGTTCCCTCTAACTGACTTTCAAGAGAGCTCGCACGCGTACGTCTAATCTCTGAGACGGAAACTGAGAGACTAAAGCGCGAAGCGCCATTGTTCGCAAAAAAAAAACGTTAGCCTTGGAATGTAGTACGAGGCTGCGGAAAATAAAGGGAAGCAATGTTTCCATAATATCTCAAGAACCGTATTAGCCACGAGAAAACGTTATTGAGTGCAAAAAAATCCAGATTTCAACAGGCTTCCCTGTGGTATAAGCAGATTTAAATTCCATTGATAAATGACCGAATTAAGTTTGTTTTTAAGGCATGTTACTCGAAAAGAAATATTCCAGAAATCAAGGGAAAATTGCATTCATGCGTAAAACTCTTGCGAATAAGAAATGTACATTTTTCAAAATGGAATACGATTCCTGCAGACACGCTCGTCCATCACGACATAACAATATTTTAGACGGATAAAGATCATAGGTATGGTGCATCATAAGCTGCTTGGTCATTGAACTGCAACAAGGCGGCGCTAAATATGTTTTCGAAACTTATATCTAATATACTTGTATTAGCAAATAAGACACGATATGGATGGTTTAGGGGTAGACTCTCGTTGAGCTTTAACAAAAGTAGTCATGCCATTTTGGTCTAGGGTACATAGTTTCATGTAAAATATTGGGTAACGCAATAAAGGTAGGTGTTTCTGACATATTTTAAGCTTCTGCAAAACATTTGGTCGAGTTTTATTGTACTACGACGTAAATGATCTAAATCAGATTGTACATCTTGCTAAAACAATAATAATTTTTTTTTTCTTTTTTTTTTCACTTTTTCACAGAGTAAAAAACACAGGTCTATATGTTGAAGTTTTTTCTATAGTAAAAAGAACGCATTTCCTGTATATATCGGAAAAATTCAAGAAGCAAAGTGTAGAGCTCCAAAATTCTGTCGCTAAACTCGTTTCCAAATCCGCTCTCAGTCCAGTATTTTAGACCGTCAAATGCCAAAAACAGTTTTGTGCAACGCAACTGTGTGCACGTGCACACCGTAGCTCCACAATGTTACATCACTACAATGTTGGGTAGATATTTTTTTGGCATTTGTCGGTCTAAATACGGGATAGAAAAGAGCGTCGATTTGGAACGCGTTAAGGCAGGATTTTTGGAGCACTACAACTTTTGCTGCTGTGACTTTATCCCGTATCGATACGGGTGAATGCTGTTCTTTTACTATCAAAAAATTTAAAAATGGTCTTTGAACTGGCAGGGTTCTTGTGAAAAATTATATGATAGAACCATTATTATGTGCTTCGCAATGCACGTTGTGTATTGAATCATTTTTTACGCTCTGTAAGGAACAATAAACTCGACCAAAATTTTTGGCAAGCTTTAAAATGTCCAGAACACTACCCTTTATTGCGTTACCCAATTTTTTTACCACTGAACGTTTGGACCCTAGCCAAAAATGGCTTGACATAATTTTGTTAAGCTCAACGAGATCTACCCTAAGCCTCAAGGGTTATAAAAGCGCGTTCTTATTTTTTTGCTTGACAAACAATTATAGTCTTTATGGATATAACATTTAATATATTTAGCGCCTCGCTCCCTTGTGCGGTTACTTATTGTTTCATGACCTATGCAGCTTATTGATATGCACCATACATCTATCTTTTATCCTCTAACATTTGTTATGTCCTTGATGGGGCGTGTCTCGAAGAAATCGGTAATTCCACTTTGTGAACAAACTGTACATTTCTTATTCGCAAGAGTTTTACGCCTGTATATGCAATTTTTCCCTGATTCTGTATTTTTTTTTTACCTCGGGTACACATATGCCTTAAAACACTTCTTTCTTTTCGACAATTAATCAATGGAATTCAAATTCTGCTTATACCACAGGAACCTGTTGACATTCTGGATTGTTTTGCAAGACCATAACGTTTTCTTAAGCTAATAAGGTTCGTGATATTTATGGAAACATTGCTTTCCCCCCATTATCTCCGCAGCCTGCGTAATGATGGCACTTCCTCGCGCTAAAGTTCTTTTTTTTTTTACCGAACAACGCGCTTCGTTCTCAGTAATCCGTCTCGGAGACTAGACGTAGCGCGTGCGGTGGAGCTCTCTTGGGGCTATTTTTGGTGACCAAGCCAGAAGAACCGCGCCTTCTTGCAGTCTTGCATTATTCTGTGTAACTCGAGGCCCTTTTAAGTTCCCTTGCAAACCGTTATCATTATCAGACTGTGAGTCTAACATAAGGAAATAGACGGTCCACACATGTACACATATTTGGAACTGCTTTCCAAGCTCGCACAGGCTAAGTCATCTAACTTTATTAATATACCTTACAGAACACATATCATAAGACTTTTCTTGTGTGCCGTCAAGACTAGCCCCCATTCGGTGCGGAGTAAAAACATTTTTAAGCTCAAGCTATAATGACTAATATTATAAATCCTACTATCTCTAGTTCATCGCACAACATGCTGATATCTATGTTAATCCCCACTATCTAGACATATGGTTGTTTAGATGTAAACAAAAATTGTAAGTCATAGTTACATTTTCGTATACAATAATAAGTTCGCCGTAGATGATACGTTCAGGCGCGTGATACTCACGGTCGATTTTAGGGGAGATTCCGCCGTGAATTTATGTGTAAATTGTGATCTACGTCATGAATAATTTATAATGTTGTGTATATGTGTCCCTTGTTTTATCAACATGAACATTTCAAGGCCGATACAGATGAAAAGAAGACATTTGTCGAAAAATTAAAGAACCTATTTTATGTCGGGGTTTTTTTGATGAATTTTGATTGCATCGCCTCAGCCTTTGTGTTTGACCGATTTGCCTGTGACATAAGCTACACATATGATAATTCATATAGTATTCTACAATTTTCTTTCGAGACATGATTGAAAATTGTTTTCAAATGTTAAATGCCCCTCGCTATGGGCATTTAAAAAAATGTCCGCTCAACGGAAAAAACTTCCCCACCGATTTCGAAAGCCAAGTATAGATAGGTGTTGCCATAGATACCATATAGACTCAAATTTCGTTATATTCAAAGTTTGTTTCATATTGTCACGGCTTACTACTCCCCTGTAACTCGTTCATTATAAATGTAAAATTTGTGTACTCGACCACGGGTTTATACAGTGAAGAGTATAGACATTACTGCGGATCTTCTTACATAATGAATGTGAAATATAAGTGCTATCGACCACAGGAGTTATATACCTCGTAAGAGCGAGTCCCGCATCCCTACCTGTCCATGTGACGACAGATGACGCCCGCACCTCGCGCGAGCGACCACTGTAGCGTATCACTAACACTTAGTCCCAACTATTTTTTTTTTCCGACACCTACCATTTGATATTGAAGCAAGAAAACTAGTATACCGAAACCATCCGTGTCTTCCTGAGAAATTTTGGATCATATTAGCATAAATCTGCAACAATAATGCAATTATAAACAGAAGAAAATGACGGCTAAATAAAAGTAGCTGCCTCAACATTGTGTCTTTCAAAGCTCCGTAAATGGTCAGCTACATTATCCATTGTACTATTAGTTTATAAACACGGTTCCTGATCTACAACACATTGCCTGATTAGGATTGGTCTAAATATACTTGGACCGATTGACCTTAATAGAAGCACAGGATGGTTCTTATCCTGGGCTATACTGTACACCAGGGGTACGAAACCTATACACCTGTGGGTACAGGACGATGACATACGACGACATTAAATGGCCACATGTCATATTTGATAGGAAGGCTAGACTATTAGATATTTAGAATTAATATATTGTTCTGCAAACAATAGGTCTTATAACCACTGGGAAGTCCACGGTTTACATCATGTAAGTCATACTACAATTATCTTGTACATATATTAGGATTTACCGTCATATGTCGTGTTCTTATTTAAAAAACGTGTTCAGTACAGAGTTCTATACTCGGTGTGGTAACGTGTTCATGTGTCTGTTGCTCAGCACTGGCCCGGCCCCCAAAAATAGTCAGCAGCCGGCTGCAGCCCAATGATGGTCCAAATCCTCGGCCCGGCAAAGATGTTCGTGACAGAAGGTTCTGCCGCCTCATCAGCTCAGGTACCCAGGGTTGTGAACATTTTGTCACACCGCACAGTATCGTACACGAGCACGCCAAATTATCGTATTTTCAGATAGAATAGATCGTAAACCTTAGCTAAAATATATAGTCAGGTAGGTAACTATATATCTGAACAGTCATTGAATTAATGCATTCCACATAAAAATTTTTCTCTTTTCACCAAATAAGAGGTAGTAATATATCGATCATGACGAAATTCCATATAAATTTATTTTTTTCCAAAATAAATAAAAAAAATAAAAAATTTATAGTATCTTTAGTCTACACATAATGACTCCAAAAGACAATGCTGAACTCGCAGATAAACTACATACACACTATGAGTCATCCTCATCCATCAAAAGAAAGAATGAATTCCTGTTGCTCCCTATTCTTTTATCCACCTGTGATCATCATGGCGCGTATAATGGAATAGTGTGTCAAGTTGTCCCAATCGACATAGTATAAATCATATGTTAGGGATGAAAATGTAACACAGCATCTTCCTTTTCCCCTTACAACACTGCGGCTGCTTGAACAGAGAGACCAAAGTAGGGTTTTCCGTGATCAGAAGTCTAATTCTACCTTGGTCTGGTACGGTTAAACCTTGCTAAATACCCTCTAAACAATCTGCGTTCATACAATTCGGCAAGCAAGACGCTCCCACAACATCCTGTCTGTGCAAAGGTGAACCAAAGTCAAAACTCAAAACTCATCTCTCTCTCTCATCGATCTTCTCATCTCTCGGTCTCGAGATCAGATCCTGCTCTCCATCGAGGTCTCTCAATCTCGAGAAAACTCCTCCACTCTCTCCTCTCGATCATCTTCTCTCTCTCCTCCTCGCAGGAGTTACGGACGATGTTTTTGATATTTTTTATTTTTGCGATGACCATCTTTGTATGACTAGTATAATGTACACTTATATTTGTGAGATCCAAGTAGATCGTTTTTTTCGTGTACGAGTTCATCAACATGCATCGTACATCGTACGGATACGAAATATATCGTACAAATACGAATAATTTAATCGAGGACGTAAGTTCACAACCTGCTCATGCCCCAAACGCTAGTGTAAACGGGCGAATTTTGTGGTAGGAGAGAAGCCGTAAGAACAGGGCGTCTTGCGGCTTCTCTCTCGCTTTTCGTGTGCCATCGCCAGAACGGCTTACAAGTTGTCGAGGCTCGCCCGCGATCGGCGCTTCACAAGCTGATAACTGTTAACATAACAACGACACACAATGAACGAAAGTGTACCGTCGAATGAAGCCATTATAAATAAGGTTACGATAACTGAGCATGACGATCGTTGTGAAATGGATCACAACCAATCACATTCACATTAATGTTTTTTTTGTGCTACCAAGACCAAGGACACATAATATATTATAAGGGCACCTGGTACAAGAGTCGGAGCACCTAACCGGCCAGATCAAGATATATATAAACTGGCTGGGTTCGAGTTCAACGACTTAGTGACTTATTTATATTTATTACGTGCTGACACTGATGGCATTTTGTGGTCAGGTTAATGAGGGATTTCTTACACTGGCATACATCTGTACCGCCATGGTAGCCCGGATTTTTCCGCTTGGGTGGTTGTGCTGATTTTTGGTATATTGGTTTATTCATTTTGCTTGGAACGATATGTATAGGCGTGTTATTTCATTCTTGGCTAGTTTTGGCGTAATATAAAATTGTAAATCTCTCTACCTCTCTCTCTCTTTCTCTCTCTCTCTCGAAATCCTCATCTCTAGAGTCGACGTCTGACTTCTCAGTACTCTCTCTCGTCGAGAGTCTCGATACCATCTCTCATCTCTCTCTCATACATCTCGAATCCTCGTCTCACGACTCTCGATCTCATCTCTCTCTCTCTCCGATACTCAGTTTAATGAAGTTCTCACGTATATATGGTATTGGGACTCAACAGATACACATTTATCTCAACGACATTACTTTTAGCGGTTTGTAAAACTGTACAAAATACTTGCAGCTAACATAGACTATTGGAGGAGCGCAATATAGCAGTGATCACGTTACTCACTATCAGACAGGCAGTAAAAGGGGATTAACAATAAAGACAAGATATATCAGATTTATGAAACGACATCTGTTTACGCTGTTTTATACAACGGCGTCGAAATGGGTTTATCCGGGTGGTATCTAGTTGTTACCATTTATCAGGAATATACACCAGTACCAACATGGGCACGCTAAAAGCCTTTATGTCCAAGAGCGCACGAACAGACCTGGTGCCGAGAACCCATCACTGTACAAAGGAGCCTTGACTATGGAACAGTTGGCACTAGCATGCCTCATTAATTTATGGAAGTCTACACTTTTAGTCTTGAACTTATAAATTTTGTTACTTTTTGTAATATGACCCTAAGTGAACTATAATTGATGTTTTTTCGCAACATAGCAATAAGCAGATTGCATAGTACGTTTTATGATAGTATTTGAAGATATTTGAAAGTGTACCTTTTAGTGATATACTTAATGTTTATAATGTTATACTTAAGATAATCCTTTTAATGTTTTCGTTTAACTTTCTTTTTATGTATTTTTATGTTTATTGTGCGCGCCTTTTCAGCAGTATTTACAAGATTTTTAGTACATATACAGATTTGCATAACCATGACTTGTGATTGGTAAGTTTGATAGTAAAACCATGTTTCATGGAAATACAG
Source organism: Chionoecetes opilio (assembly GCA_016584305.1). Lineage (NCBI taxonomy): Eukaryota > Metazoa > Arthropoda > Malacostraca > Decapoda > Majidae > Chionoecetes > Chionoecetes opilio. The sequence continues at coordinate 28,761 of JACEEZ010020770.1, forward strand.
ATAGTTTATTTGTATTATTGACATTTACGCGCCCGCCCTAACGCAATCCTTCTCTCAGTGTCTTCCCTCCTTCATCGTTCGGGCACAGTATAACACTTCATGATACAACCGGCACACAATACATTCCCTGAAAACAGACGGCCTGTGTTACTATTGCAGATTGAAACCCTTGGCCATGAAAGGAAATAGAGACATGACAGCATTATGAGTGTTTGGTATCAATATCAATAGACCAATAGTCATGTGATTTCAATAGGTTTCATCCTAAAATTTGTATTCCCATGAGGTTGCCGACCTTTCATAAATAAAACGGCTAAATTTATTCAGGAAATGCAAATAATATAAAAAGTAGATAGTTGTTGGATAAGCTGTAACCTATGTAATGAAGTTTTATAAGGAACAATAAAAGTTAAAAACATCAATGTAATCCACTTAACAAACTAAATAAAAAATATAATTTAAACCTCAATGTTAATGCAGCAAAGGGCGATAGTGTATACTGATTGGTGTGTCCAGATATATGTAACCAAGTAGCCATTAAAAATTTACGATGAAACATTCATATTCACAAATACAATTTTCTCGAACTAGTTTCAGTCATAATTTTTTTTTCTATATGTCAGAAACACTTCTTGACAGGCCATAACCTAGATCCTACTGATAATGTCACCAAACCACGAACGCCTTAGGTATACTACACTGACGCTCCTGTAGGTACTTTTTCACAAAGTTTAGTTATATACACACAACGCCTCAGCTTTTACGAACCTTTCGATAACAAATATCGGCTACACACACTTTTTCTTCTGCCAGTCCGGTAGATATGCGTGCGGTTTTACCGAATAAATTTCAGATATAAGTACGTTGTACGGTCTGAATTGTTTTTTAATTGCCCATCTGTATTTAATTCGTGTAGTAGTTGTGATATGGCTGCATTAAATGTATGTACTATGAACGCATTCGTCAGATGTAACGGACAAAGTTCACGGCACATTACACGCTATTAGGTCGGAATAGGGACTTTCACCTCATAACAGTACGACGCGAACAATGTTGTATATACGAAAAGTCGGTATCACTCGGACATAATTATACCTCGCCATCCTTCCCAGATTATAGTGATAGTCAACAGCGAGAGTTTTACTGTACGATCATTTACACCATTAATTATAGTCACATAAAAAATCAGGTAGCAACCAAAAATGCCTTAATCCTTCATTTTCAATACCTACTAATTTTAACAAATATATAAGAAATAATACCATATATTATATATATATTATCTATATTATATATAGTCATATATATAATATACATATTGATACAGATATAGTAATATAGTCTATATGTCATATAATGATGTAGTAATAATGAGTATGTTGTAAATCTTAGGTACAACAGGCTCCACCGACCCTATCTTCTTCTTACTAGATGCCACAAGCTTGACAGGACAATAGGTGTGGAACCGGGGTATTTTAGGTATAGGGAGCACACACTAAAGGGAATATGTGACCCCCACAAAAAAAAGTCCGAATAACTAACTATAGCGAAATTTCCCTAGTTCATGAAGTGCTTTTTATCGGGGCCTACATTTCCCTTATATATTGTGCTGACACCCACCCAAACCGGGATTTCCACCACGAGTCCCCAAGCTTGTTGTCGTACATAAAAGAAGACAGAATAATAGGGTGTGTATTGAGCCTTTTTCATAAAGTACAAAAACCTCTACAGGAGACCTAACCATAGCACCACCCACCTCGAGCCTCATCGGCGTGTACTACACTAACCTAACCTAACCTGACCTGACCTGACACCTTACCTGACCTGACCTGACCTAACCTACCCTACTGGAACTTAGTTTTTCGTCAAGACCTGAAATTAATATTCGCCATGTAGGCAGACACAGTAAAGGATCGCACTCATTAGAAATCTAAACAGATTGTTCAGGACAGATTAAGTATAACAGCCTAGAGGCCAACATTTGAGTCATCGTACACGTGGAGCGCCTTGTGCTTAAGTTTTCCCTCACGCAGTGCATATACAGTCATTTCCACACAATAACCTGATCAGCACCTCTACCTACAACATTAATATTGTTCAGTGTTCCATGCCACAGAACATAATAATGCATACTTAACAATACTCTTCCAATGTTTTGGTTGGTGGACATTTCGGATGATGTGAAGGTTTGGGGTACTCTACAGTCCCCAGTCGGCGGAGAGTGTACACCAACATTTTTCCACGTCTATTCTCATGACAATGGCGAAACTCTAAGAACCAAATTGGAGCATAATGATCAGCGAAAACTTACGCACCGGTCTGCTTTGATAGCATATATTAGTAAATTAAGAAAAACAAACGACTGGGTGTTTATGGTTAAAAGACTAAGAAAGGTTATTTCACCAGACACGAATCGAAACGATTGACTCCTATCAACCTTGTCATTCATTTTAGCGTCTATTAGGATAGTGGGATCCGAAAGTTAAGCCCTTCTACTAATTACAAATCAGGCCTAATTTGGTAGACCACATCAGCTATCAGCGGAAATTCAGCAAAACTACTGACGTCCGCAGCTAGGCCCTATCGTAGCCTGATAAGACATGATCATTCTTTCACCATTATTAAAAGTTGTGTCCGACTGTCAGTATTACATTAACCTTGTTATATTCATATGGTGTTATCGTGGTCCTTAGGTAGTGCATGCTTTCTGAATATACATACATATGTGTGATCTACATTTGTCCTTCATCTGTGGAGTACAGCTGTAGATGATCTATAAAACTAATCAGTGCACGATAACTCACTGTCACTTTAAGATCTCTGCACGTCCCGCCAATTCGTTGTTATACTCTGACGGTACACGGCAACAAGCTTAAGAAGCCGTGTGATTGATAGAAAGCGAGCCCTGGCTCTCAGCTTCTTATGTGGCTTCTTACGGCTTTGACCAAGGCTTTGTAAGACCGAGTCCGATAACATAAGCCGCTTTACTATAAAAGTGCCTCGCCATACAGAAACGCCAGCATTGACAATAATAGCCGGCTTCTTACGGCTTCTTCACCAAAATTCGCCTCTGTCGCCCCTCATCTATCGGGGTGGGGGGGGGGGGACCAAATGGGGGGGGGAGGTGCAGGCTGTATGTGAACTTTTGTAGCCCCATTGTCTCGTACCGAGCCACCAAAGATGATCGATATTTTTGCACAGATAGATGTATATCGTACAAACCTTAGACGAAAAATAATATCAGATATATATACATAAGTTTAATTCAGAACATTTCACTTTATAAAAATATTTTTCTATTCACCAAAATCTATAATATATCCAATACATAACCAGAAATTCCTCGTTAATTTTATATTTTGAAACACATAAAGTGAAATTCAATTAAACAAAAAAACTATTTAGGTAACACATATAATGACTCAAGAAGCTGAAGAGCTCGACAGAACACTCTACATAGCTATCATTCTCAAAAGAAAGAGGAATATCCTGATTCCTTCCATATTCTTTAATCCCTGTGTCAGTTGTCGGACTTATAAATATAGTAGTGTTTCAGTTGTCATCAGGACATATCATATCATCAAGGGCACAATCAAAAATGGGTACACAAATCCACGCTTAGGTTGCCAGTCCCTATAACGAATACAGTAAGTGAGAATAAAATGAACAAAACAGAGGGGTTAGAGCAATTTAGTTTCGGGAGTGTGTCTTGTTAGTACATACTTCTTTTGAAAAGATTTAAGGATCCATAGGCCAGTGGAAAAATAGAAACAGGAAGCAGAGTATTCCAGATTTTACACAGTGAAAGGGAATGAAGAGAGTAAAGTAATACTGTGTGATTAACCTCTTGCATTAGGCTGAAGATGAATTCTGATTTGCCATGGAATGAATACCCGCTTCCGATGTCCTAAGCCCATCTACTTTGTGCAGTGAGCGCATAACTGTAGGTCATAATCTCTGCATGGAGGCGTAACTTCCACACACTTTCGCTAATCCCTAAAGCCCGTCAACCTTGGTTTTAATCATGCTATGTTCTGCAATGCTGCGCGAGAGTAGAGTAGGTGCTCACAACGGTAACTCAGAATATAAAGCATCCATCTCCTAAACTTCATGGCCTTTATATTCTGCCCGTAATCATGAAGCCAAATCTTTACTATCATTCAACTTACCAAACAACACTCTTTTGCACATATCATAAAAATGAATCAAAATCTTTCTGAATCAAATTCCTATGATCGTGAACTTCTGGCATCTAGCTGTGATACAGCTCTAAAACCAATTTTTTTCTTCACATCTTTCCCTCCTATGCTTCACACCCAGATAATGCTCCACAGCTGGTATCTCATCTACTTTTAAAGCTGCATCTTCGGACTCAAACCTTTGCTAAAAATTCCACTCTGGTTGATGAAGGGGGCGTGTTCACTCCTGTCTCCTCCACCCTCAGATGAGATAATATTACTGTGCACCTGTCCATTATAGATCCTTTCGGAACATGATGTTTTCATTTGCCTTTTCTGGCCTAGAGGTTCCTACGGTACGTGGCTTACGATCCATACGACAGAGTCCACTCCCTATTGTGTTTCTAGCAAAAACTGAGCTTCTGTCTTGCACCTTGCCTGGTCAGAACTTTTCCGTCTTTGTCTATCTACTTCCAATGTCCAGAGATTCCACCTTTCCTTCTTGCTGGAATTTTTCTCACATCCAACCTTTCCTAAGAAGTGTGGACCGTTCTGATCCTTCAGTAACTACCGTGTGTCTTCGTATAGCTTTGCACTTCCTGTACCTTTCTAAACTATTTTTGTGAATCTAACTTCACTAAGAAGACATTCCTTAAGTCTACTGCTCACGCATCTGTACTATCTGATCGTCAGTACGCTTATCCGTGAAACAGGGCGATCTACTGGGCCTCTTCTAAGCTTTCCTAACTGTATCTTGGGTCATCGGCTCCTATAGGGTTTTCGGTGAAACTTTATGCTTGTTGCCACCATTGACATATCAATAGCTTTTGATAGAGTCTGGCACAAATCTTTAATTTCCAACTACCCTCATTATCGGTTTCTATCCTTCTTCCTCTGTACCTTGCATCTTAAGTTTCCTGTCAAACGTTATATTGGCGCTACTGTAGACGGACAGTTGTTCTTACTCCTAATCTATCTTATAAGTGGTACTATAATCCCCAGGTTCTGTCCTATCACCCATCTCGTCTAATGATATTCATTATGATCTTACTAAAAGTCCCTACACTCAAAGCCCTGTCCACGAATCATACACCCTGGTGGTACATATCTATACCTGCATTTTTCAACGTCGTTTATTAAGACGTCCACTCAACAGGAACTAAGAGATTCGCGGAGAGATGCCAGACACAGAGCGCCTTAACTTTGATCATTTCTATAAATTTCTGATTAGAGGCGTCAAGGTCAACCTGTTTTGTTTCAATGCCCAAAAACCAATTTCTTCACCTATCTACTCGACAAAATCTTCCAGTAACTGTCGCCCTACTTCTTCAAATGACACTCAATCTCTCATCCTTCTTCTACAATGAACATCTGGCTATATCCTTTACTGACAAATCGTACTGGAAGTCGCAACAATCTCATCTCTTAGCTAAACAACAGGTTACTTCTAAAGAAGTTAGGTGTCCTGTGGCGTCCTGCTCCTATCTATATTGTTCTCCCTAGATGCCAAGCATAAGATGCTTTGGCTCTGTACAGGGGCCTTATCCGCCCATGTATGGAGTATGTCTCACATGTTTGTGTAGAGGGAGGTATCCACTCATACGCACTCTCCTAAACAGGGTTTAGTCAAAAGCTTTTCGTTACTCATCAACTCCTCTCCTCTTGACTTAGCTGTCTCAATACTTTAAATCACACGCCGCAATGTTTGCTTGGCTATGCGCTCTTCTACCGTTATTTCAGCTCACAACGATGCTTGTCCTGAAACTTTCTAAACTGCATGCCTCCCCCCTCCTGCACGCCGATCGGCTGCCAAGATGACTTTCTTACTCATGTCTCATATCCTCATTCTGTCCATCTTCCATAATTCAAGGATCAGTGAATCAGTAGTACATTACCACTTTCATCCCTGTATACACTGGTAAACTCTGGAACTCTCTCCCTGTTTCCATAATGTTGCTCCACTTTCCTAGTATTAAAGTACTTTCAAAGGTAGGTAAAGTAACAAGACACCTCCCGAACTAAATTTGGCTCACCCTTCTTTTTACATTTTATTCCTTACTGTCTTCATTTAATAGGGACTGGCAACTAAGCGGGCTTTGTGTTATCCATTTTTGTTGTGCCCTTGGCCAATTCCTTGTGATGTAAAAGAAAACAAAAAAAAAAAAATCCCCATACCTGAATTTGTCTAGGCTCATTTTACAAAACACAATGTATATTTTTCAGTAACGAAATATATAAGTAAATACAATAACATCAATCGGGAATTACCGGTTGACATGGGTCCTTGATTAACAACAAAAACAAAAATCCCGAGTATATTTGATTTAAAAAACTTTATTTGATTTTAATAATAATTTTTTGGCATATTGCTATTTATTTGATGTCTAATCTACAGATCTACATAGACAGCTAATACTAACCTGGATTTAGTTATCATATTTATAACCAAAGAGATAGCAAAAGTGAATAGTAAAAATGCATTAAACATGAAATACCAGATACATTTTTCAGCATTTTTAATTTCTATGATGTCAGCCTTTTCACATCATAGGCGATGTCTGTAAGGCGCGTTTTCGCTACACGTTTGGCCCAGCTGGTCTAGACCGGTCTAGGCTGGCCCGGTCTGCACTGATGCTCGCGAAAACACACTCCAACTAGCACGTGTCCCGCATTGATCGTGTTCTTATTGTCTGGGGGATCGTAAGTGGCGGGTCTTTTAACCGCCCTGCAAGCTTTATACCCCCACCAACCCCAGACCACCAATGATTTTAATTTGACCTACCGGTATAACCCTGGTGCGGATCCACACTAGCATACAAACATGTTGGAAGCACAGCATAAAACTAGTAGGCAAGCAACACATTGTGTAGGTTCGGATGATTCAATGTGATGAACATGTTGTTCACTGATATTTTGACGTTATATGGTTTGGATAACCCGCGATTGTGGACGAGTTATGTCGGGTGAAGATATCTGGAACAGAACACACGACAGACACAAGCACACGGTCAACATCGACGGCTGGGGGTCACTCGCTGTACGCCCTACTTAGGACAATCCATGGAGTGGACCGAGGTGACAACAGACGTACAATTGATAGATTGATTTTTACCAGAGGCGGTGACACCTTTGCTCTGGAATCCTACCCATATTCTATACCAACCATAGAGTTAAGGGATGGGGCCGTATGTGTGGCCGTGAAATCAACAGCAATTCTGAAAGCGGAGAAAGATGAGCAGAAAATGAAAAATGAAACAACCTATTGCCAGTTCAGGAGAGAACTTAAGAAAACATATGAGAGAAAATCTGGTACGATGGATCTACTGATTCGTACATTAGCACAGTGGTTTGCATTCAACAGCATGCTATTTCTGTTGACAAACGCACACGCCACACCACCTGACATACGACGCTTGGAAATATTCAGGTACGGTAATATAGTCCTCCCGACATTAATAGCGCAGTTAGTTTCGCGGCCCAGCTCTGGCCGGTCTTGACTGGCTAGTCCCGGGCGGTCACTCTTTTTGCGAGGCAATTCTAGAACGGTTTATAAGCCCGTTCCAGATCGGTGCAGCCCAGATGAGGAACCGCCTTGGACCCACTCGGGTGGCGCATGCGCACTACAGTCAGCGGCAAGACGACAAGGGAGCTTCGTGGGCACTGATCACTGATTAAGGAACATGGACGACTGCAAGCTTGTGATATCCTTAGGTAAATTTCAGTACCACAAAAATTGCCATAGTTAACAGTACCTGTCGTAGTAACACGCATTATTGAGACCATATTAACTTGCACAAGACAACTTGCATGATAATAACTGGCTAATTATCCAATTGCAATGCCTGCTTAACACGGAAATCCTCAGTATATAGTGGATGCCAGTATAGGGTGCAGGTAATTATATTCGCTACTACCCAGTGGGTTACAGGGAGTTTCGTACCCAGGTGTTATTAGGTTGTATATTGTTTTGTATATACCTGGTGTAGTTTCGTAACTCTACCGGTAGTAGTCAAGTTTGACTCCAAATTCAAAAGCATAGCAGTCTTATGAGGGCTTTTTTTGTATCAATGTATAAAGCATATCATATTAATATGGTATTGACTTTAGGCGTCGAAAAATACTGAAACTATTACAAACAAACTATTACAATGGTAATGGGTAGGAAAACAACAACGAAGAAAGGTTTGTCATGTACGAAACAACTTTAAGTTCTGAGCTGATTGTACGAAACGACGGATAATTTATAGTTTCACCCAACCAACGATTTTCTGATGTGCCTTTAGTTTTTCTGGGGTGTTTTGATGTTTTGAATGAATCTGCTAACCGTTTGTCGCAATTTTTTTTTTTTTTTTTTTTTTTTTTTTAATAGATAAAAGTTGGTTGTTTTTTTTAGTTTTTTTTGTTAGGTAAAGGTTAAGTTAGGTTTAGGTTCATTGTTTTGTTTAATTTTTGCAAAAAAAAAAAAAAAAAAAAAATTGCGACAGAAACGGTTAGCAAATTCATTCCAAACCCATAAAAACACAACAGAAAAACATACGTATACATACGTATATAAATAATACATACGTATATAAAATTAAAGGTATTGCTGTATATTTTGATATATTTTTTGTATGGTTTTGGGTGTATTTTTGCATGGTTTATGGTGTAATTTGGTATATTTTTGCATGGTTTTGGTGTATTTTGGTATATTTTTGCATGGTTTTGGGTGTATTTTGGTATATTTTTGCATGGTTTTGGTGTATTTTGGTATATTTTTGCATGGTTTTGGGTGTATTTTGGTATATTTTTGCATGGTTTTCGTGTATTTCGGTATATTTTTGCATGGTTTTGGGTGTAGTTTTGGTATATTTTTGCATGGTTTTGGGTGTATTTTGGTATATTTTTGCATGGTTTTGGGTGTATTTTGGTATATTTTTTCATGGTTTTGGGTGTATTTTGGTATATTTTTGCATGGTTTTGGGTGTATTTTGGTATATTTTTGCATGGTTTTGGGTGTATTTTGGTATATTTTTGCATGGTTTTGGGTGTATTTTGGTATATTTTTGCATGGTTTTGGGTATATTTTTGCATGGTTTTGGGTGTATTTTGGTATATTTTTGCATGGTTTTGGGTGTATTTTGGTATATTTTTGCATGGTTTTAGGTGTATTTTGGTATATTTTGTATTAAGAGATACTGCTAAGAGATATTAAGAGAATGTAGTGCACACTTAAGGTAAATGTTCACCCATAATTAATTTTAGTGTTTATAACTATGGGTACCAGGGGTAGAAGCCACACTTTACACTTCGTTTCACACTTTACATAACACAACTAGACTTTAAGACTTTTTCCTCCAAAAAATCATACTGTCCATTGAATAGAGATGCAAGAGATATTTTCAAAGAATGAAGAATGACAGCTAAACAAATTTTACTTGTATTTCTTTTCTTTAATGTAAATTTCTTTTCGTAACGTATTACATCCTTGTTTCAGATTTGGATGCAACACTTGCGGTGGGAGCCATCCCACCTATGGAGGGGCCAAGATCTGCTGTACTGATGAAGAAAAGCAGGTGTACCTACCGGCAGTTCCTGGCCCTTCAACTTCAATGGAAGTTGGGAAATGTATGATTATAGAGTTAATGTAAAAAAAGTAGTGTTAAAGCATTATATATGTATTGGTAAATTCTGGCCATGAGCTTCTTGTATTCAACATGACAGTTAAAGAAACCTAATTGCTTCATGACCAAGAGGACCAGGGTTCCAATCTCAGTCCAGATGGAGACATTTGGGCTTGTCTCTGTATGCTTAAGACCCTATTCACCTTGCAGAAAGTAGGTAGACATCTACAGAAAGTAGATGTAGAGGAATTGTGGCATCAATATCCAACAAGGGTGGGTGGCTTATATTTTTTATTTATCTAAATAAAAATAAAAGAATAGAAGAGGCACTTGCCTAGTTTTTCGCTATTTTGTTGTTGTAAGTCATCCTGCTGATTGCATGTAAGGTTTCTTATTATTAGGGGTGAAAAAATAAAGATTAAAAAAATGGGTGGGGGGATAACACCCTTAATATATAGTACACACATACATACACACACACACACGAACACAAATAAAACATGTAAATTTATATTCTGTTGATTTTCAGGTTACGTATGCTCGCTTTGCGACACTGAACACAACTCAGCAGAGATAGCCACTCTGCTTCGCTACTCATTATAAACTTCCTAAACAAGACGCAACTTCCGGATTGGACCTCATACAAATTCAAGGTTTGGACATGTTTCCGGTTGTCTTCTTTGTTTGCAATATTGTCACCCTCTTAAAATAATGGTTAATATTCCGCAGTAGTTGGCGGGCTCCACAGGCCTTAGAGCTTACGTTTTCTCTCTTAATTTCGGCTCAATATATTGTGCAGTAGTTACCGCCAACTCCTGCGGAATATTTACCAAAATAATTGCTAATCTAACTTAACCGACTCTGAAGCCTGTTCCTTCCTGGGAAGTCCATCAAGGGGGTGAGCATGACAGAAGAGTCTCCAATTGCTTTTATCTATACATTCCACCCTTGTATTCTCAATACCTCTACATCTGCTATTATTAGCGTACTGGTTATATAGTATAGTATGTGTTAATCTATATAAGACAGGATGTCCGAGTGTCGTGTGTCTTGTACTGGCGCCTAGCGGATGCTGAGTACTGACACCTTTTGATGAGGTTATGTTGACCCAAGCAGCCACGCCATCCCATCATGATGACGTGGATAGCCTGATCTTGGGAACCACGACGTAAACACCTTCACTCAACGGCTCACCGGAACAACAGCTTCCGGGCAGCTTTCCTCATATGCGGCAGACGCAGTGGAGGAGGACAGAACACGGAGAGCTACAGGAGACGCTTTAGCCTTGCGCTCCTACTCACGACACACCTTCCTGGGTGTCTGTGTGTACCCCACACCTGGGGGTGTGGAGTACCTTGTCACGTCATTAACTGTTCCCGGCTCTGTCTCCTAGACATTAGTTTCATTGGCCGTTACTTAACGAACTGCGTGACATTATTATTGTATAAACCTTCACAAGTGTACATATATATATATATAATATATATCTTTTGTAGCATATTGTCTTACTCGAATCCTTTGGCACTAAAGAATACCTTATAAATTACGTAAGAACCGCTCGACCACGTTTAGCTCATACATACTACTTTATTTGATGTGTACCTCTGGGCAACGAAGCAAGTTACCAGCCCGTCAAGAGGGCATCATCCGGCAATCACCCCTTACAGGTTAGTCAACCAGTATCAACATGGAGTGAACCCGTTATCCGTAAAATAACCATACTAAGAAGGGTAACATAATTGGTGCATTAGCGGTGGAATGAGATAACATTACATCACGCATAGTGTTGCGTTACAACACATAATGGTAATGTCGTAACATAAAAAAGACGACAACGGTGGTATGTGGCAACATAAAATTGTAATATAAGTTACGTGCCTTAAGTGAATAACTGGACGAGTACATACTAATTAATACACGTGAAGAGGTGGAATATACCATGAGCAAGTGAACAAGTAAACAAAGGAAGCTTGAGAGAGAGACAAGCGAGAGGTAAGAGAGTGAGAAGATTGCTCAATCATGCTGTGTCAAAACCTGACCTCGCGGCAGCGAGTCAGCACTTCCTCTTGCCCTTGCATCAATCACTGCTCCATCCACCACAAATTCTGTATATAGACAGGAAGACAAGATTCTCTTGCATTAATTGCTCTGGGACTACAATTTTTTTCAAGAGGACAAGAACGAGGACGAGGACGCGTGGAAGAAGAGGTTATCAAGAGGACGAGGACAAGACGTACAAGGTTTTATCATGGCAAAGACAAGAGGACAAGATTTGAAGTTTTATCATGAAGACAGACGAGAGGGAAAAATAGCCAACTCTTTAATTTCCAATACTTCCAACTCAGCAAACTCCTTGTCAACAGCCAGCCAGCAGCCACTCAGTCAGCCAATACACAACGCCTCTCAGCCAGCCAGCCAGTCAGCCAGGCAGCCAGAGCGACAGCCCGTCAGTTGTGCGTCAACACACAACGCCTCTCAGCTGTGACCCTGCCCTTGGAGAAACCCCCCCTGATTCAGCAGTACGGAATTACTTGCCTGTGCTGACTCTACACAATGTTAGTGAGTAAAACAACATCTAGCTGACCTTACATGAGACATATTTTTAAAAACGCCACTCGTTTACATAAATAACCCTTAGTGGTGAGATATGTATTTTCACATTTGTTTTTGCTTAAATAGCCATGTGAAAGAATTTAAAGTAATTAATTTGTTAGTTATTTCTCTATAGATGTTTTAAATATGCTTACCGCTAATATTTCCCAAATTTTTTTTTAATTCTTAATAATTTGTTAGCTTCCCTTATATGTAATATATATATATCAATTCTCCTTCTTGAATTGCCTTAAAAGCCAGGAGATGGGAGATAATAGTTAACTTAATTAAAGTTTTACTTATGAATTTATGACTCTTAAACAAAAGTTAGAATGTGAGTGAATTATATTGCTAGTATGTATAGTATAGCAGATGTACTCCTAGTCTCTGAGGAAGTAGAAATGACAGTACAGGGAAGTTAACCTTTTGTTTTAGGAACTAACTCTTGAATTGAGGGATAAATGTAATCACCTCCGAGTACCTCCGTTTGTAACATAAAATAACCTTACTGCACCTCAGATAATCTCCTCTACTAACTCGAAGTCTAATTCTAACACATCCGTTGCAGGTAGTTTTTTTTTTTGCCCCTGCCGAAGACTCTTCATCAGGCCACTAGTGCTATTACGCCAAGTTTATCTGCCAGGAAATATATTTTTGTCTATGTAAGGATATTATAACACAAAAACTATTAATTTAGCAGACAAGTGCTACAGGCACTCGTGTCAAAAGAGGTTAATTACTGTCATTGGCACTCCTTATGCACATTTTATGGCTTGAATACTATTCTAGCTGAAGGCAGCTCTTATCACTTCTTAGAGAATGATTAAATAAATACATTACTCTCTGATATGCCATTAAATAATATACATGCATATCTTAACGTGAAAACTTATATTACAGACCCGGAGTCTGATGTTTATTAGCTGAGATGCCGTACTCCGTAAATAATAGGTTCATAAATAACAAAATAAAATAAATAAATAAAATTTATAAACTCTTAAAGCAGCAAATGAGGGCCCAAGGAGGGCCTTGAGCAATCCAAAAAACATGAGAAAATTGAGGCCCAAAATGAAAGAGTGTTGGCACTGCAGGAAAGGATGATAGTCAGCATAGAGGCAAACACCGAAGTTCTCAGCCAAAGGAATGAATTTTTGCGTGGACGCAATAATATTTTAAATCAAATTAAACTTAAATTAGAGTATTAAAGTAAGTCTGAAAAAAAAGTGTTACTTCATTTTTTATTAGTAATTTATTTCTCGCGTCAATTAATTTTTAATAATTTTTTTTAGTCTACCATATCCAAAATTTTATTAAGTTCACGCACAATTTCTTTCTTTTTGCTCATACAGTCTGCGCAAAAAAACTTAGGACGGGAATAGCGTCCTTACCTATTTTTCAATTTTTGGTTGGAGCGAATACATTTTTTAAAGTTTTTTTTCTTTTTCTGGCAGTGCATTAGGGTGTCTGCTGTCGATTCTTCGCTGCTGCCCGCTCTGTATCTTCCAAGTCATCATAGGATATGAAGAGGTTGTTGTGTTTGGTTCTCCAACCTTCCTACACACCCATTCGCCCCTCCATCTTATACCGCCTCCTCCAGGTCTACTAAAGCATTATGCCGGGCAAATCTCTATCCATTGTGAAGAAGACACATAGTAACCTTGTATCGAAGTGGGAAAACCATGGGCCAGATAGCGAGGGAGATGTGTGTTTCCAAACACACCGTCTCGGTCTGGTGCAGGCGTGCGCAAGATGGTGACATCAACAATCCTTTTGAACAGTCGATCAGTCTTCTTTGAAGTTTTTCTTGGTCGCCCTGACCCTTTCTTCCACGCCAAAACAGTCTCTAACTCACCATCTTGCGCACGCCTGCACCACACCGAGACGGTGTGTTTGGAAACACACATCTCCCTCGCTATCTGGCCCATGGTTTTCCCCCTTCGATACAAGGTTACTATGGGCTAAATTCAAGAATGCTCGTCAAATCCCGGCCGGTGGAGATTCTCCACCGTCGTACCTCCACTGGTGGCATCTACGGGCTATATTCAAGAACTTTTCTCCACCCGTTGCATCGCGAATCGGTATACAAGAATCAAAAGAGGTAACACAACGGGTGGAGATTTGAGTCAGCTGATTCGCGATACCATGCAGTTCCCACCTTCATCTCGCTGTGCACTTATTCCATCCTATTTCTTCCCAGACCATTACAGGTGAGTTTTCAATACAACCGAGAGTAACATGCATACCTTGTGAATGCACACGTGTCATAATTAACCCGTCGGGTGCCAGCGACGTAGATCTACGTCGGCATAATTAAAATTCATTTCGGCAAAACTATTCACTTATTATTTTCCATTTCCACCTAGGGTGACACATGCACCCTTTGAGCGATGTAGCAACAGTATAGCATGTGGATAAGGCTGCACTCACACCTAGCGAGTCAAGTTGAGTCGAGTCAAGGAGGGTAATTGTCATAACGAGTGAAGACTCGTGATTCGAATTGACTCGACTCAACTCGAATTGTTTGGTGTAAAACGAATCCTCTCTCGAATTGTTTCGTGTAAAACTAATCGCTTATTATTTTCCATTTCCACATAGGGTTACACATGCACCCTTTGAGCGATGTGGCAACATTATAGCATGTGGATAAGGCTGCACTTACACAAGCAGGTCGAGTCGAATCGAGTCAAGTAGAGTAATTGTCATAACGAGTGAAGACTCTTTGTGATTCGAATTGACTCGACTCTACTCGAATTGTTGGTGTAAAACGAATCCTAAGGTGTGCGTAGTGACTATAGGGGTAAGAGATTGATGGTGTTTCAGTATGTTTTGTCACCACGAGCGCTATTATGTCTCGTCCCAGAAAGCGAACTTTGACAGACTCTGAATTGGTTGAAGAAGTTTTTAGGGAGAACCCAAGTGACTTTGATTCTGACGACTCTTTTGACGACTCTTGTGATGACCAGGACTACGTGCAATCATCAGAACCGTCGTCGAGTGGTGAGGAGAGTGAGGTACCCTCGCCACGCAAGATGGTGTACGATGTTTACCGGAAGCATCGACCCCTATGCGTCGCCTCCACCTTCAAGGCGATGATGAAGAGGATGTGAACGAACCCCAGACATCATCGGTGCCCACATGGCTGACCAGTCCAGTGACCATGCAACGAAAATCGTTACCAGGAAAGCCACCTCAGAACAAGCGAACGAAAGTGAGTGGTGCTGGGCCTCTTATCACCCAAGGGTCTGCCCTTCCTCTCCCTTCCCCGCTGATGCCGACATGCCTTCACCACCTCACCTTGACACACCAACACCTCTTCCTACAACCCCACAACCTGGTACGAGTGCGGGTGCAGCAACAGGGAAATGGAAGGGGAAGGCAGCCTCATCCCAGCGTAGGGCTTCATGTGGTAGGGGGCGCCGCAGGGGAGGTAATATTCCTGCACATCACGACGTGCCTGACCCTGAATCGACGAACACAGGGGGTGAAACTGACCTTGTGTGGGAGTGGGAGGATGGGAGTAGCTTCAGCCCAACCATTCACCCCTTCCTCGACGAGGCCATCGCAGCGGTCAATGTCCCTGAACTCACTCCTGAGTCAATATATGCAGATTATTTATATCATTTCTTCCCAGTGGCCCTCATAGAAACAATAGTGGGGCTAACAAATTCCTACAATCATTTCAGAATGGTGGCGAAGGTGCAGACAACATACACTCGACGTTACCATTGGAAGGATATTGATGTCAACAAATTTTACTCATTCATTTGTGTCGTCCT
Source organism: Chionoecetes opilio (assembly GCA_016584305.1). Classification (NCBI taxonomy): domain Eukaryota; kingdom Metazoa; phylum Arthropoda; class Malacostraca; order Decapoda; family Majidae; genus Chionoecetes; species Chionoecetes opilio. Next base: position 44,910 of record JACEEZ010020770.1, read on the forward strand.
TCTGATGGGAGTGGTAAAAAAGTTTAATGCAAGAAAGTATTGGTCAACCGACCCCCAGTTGCTACCCCCATTTTTGGCCAAATAATGTCAAAGAACAGGTTCTACGATATCATGGGGAACTTGCACTTCTTTGATAACCTCGATCCTGCCATGAGAGAGAGCAACGACGTTATGAGAAGGATTAGGCTTGTTTTTGACCACCTCAGGGGCAAGTTCTCGTCCTCATTCAATCCCAACCAGAAACTTGTGATCGACGAGAGCTGGTACTGTGGCGAGGCAATCTAGTTTCCGGCAATACATACCAAGCAAACGTCCCCGTTTTGGCTTCAAACTCTTTGTGATGTGCGACTGTCAAACGGGGTACATACAGGATATGCTTCTCTACACTGGCCAGCAAACAGAGATTAGTGAGGACAGGAAATATGGAGTCTCAGGTGAAGTGGTCAAGGCACTGATTGGGAGGTACTTGGGGCGAGGCCATATATTGTACATTGACAACTGGTATACAAGCCCCCTACTCGCTGATTACCTCTTCAAGCGCGACACAGGTGTTTGTGGTACCGTCAAGAGGGGCCGCAAACATATGCCAACATTCCCCCGTGTCAAGAAAGGCGAGTGCACTTATTTCACAACCAACAACATCATCGCCATGTCCTGGATGGACAAAAGAGATGTCAACCGGCTCTCCAGTGTCCATCGACCCATCATGCAGACTTCAAAATCATACGACTACAAAGAGAAGAAGTACATCGACAAACCTGAAGCAGTGATGGACTATAACATAAATATGAGACAGGTAGACAAATCTGATGCCATGATTTCAAGTGTTGAGTGTGCTAGAAGAACAATGAAATGGTAAAAGATGTTTTTCCACCTCCTTGATATGACGATTCTCAACAGCCACATTCTCTACACTCTGAAGACAGGGAAAAATCAAACCTTAGAAGAGTTCGTTATCGAGGTGGTGCGTAGTGTCTTGGCACACAACACCGTTCATAGAGTGACGCAAACGCCCTCACAGACCTCTGCAGGGCCGTCAAGAGATGCACCCGCGCGTTTGGGAGTCTCGCACTTCATCTCAACAATCCCGGCCACGGGAACACAAAAGTGGCCACAACGACGGTGCCACGTCTGCCAGCAAACCACACGACATGCCAAGAAGCGGAAGGACACACGTTTCCAGTGCAGTGACTGTAATGTAAAACTTTGTCTGGAGCCCTGCTTCAAAGAATATCATACATTAATCCATTACTGATAAGAGGGTAAATGTATGTCGATTAGTGAAATAAGAGTCCAGTGACATTGTAATAATATTGTAATAATATTACAGTAATTGAAAATGATTATTAGATTATGAAAATGTATTTGCAGTCTGTATACTTCAAGGGTTGAAATGTAGTCATGCATCACACTCAAACAATAAACTCTATGGATAAAAAAAACGAAATATGGCAAAAATGTTCATAGCTAGTTTTGACATGAAAAATAAATTTGTTAAGGGTTTGTTTGTCATTATATTGTTTAATTTGACCAATAGACCACAAATAAAATATAATATAAAAATCGAAAATCGGCCAGCACTGGCGTGTGTCAAAGGTAAAAAATTGGGCAGCGCCCGACGGGTAAAGGTAAAATTAGGCGCAGGAGGCCTTATATTGCTTTGAGAAGTGGTGTCGAAGGAGAGCGGCTATGGTGGTGGTGGTCCGCCATATTGCTTTTTGGCGGCTGGCCACATGTTCTTGGGACGGGATGTACGTACATCCCGTCCCAAGCCCACTCAGGCCCATTTTTCCTTCCTCAATGCCTCAAATAAGTGGGGAACACTAACAAAGCTATTATTTTAATGGCAGAAATGATAAATTAGGCTAGTAAAAGGAATTAGATATTGCTTTTTGGCGGCTGGCCACATGTTCTTGGGACGGGATGTACGTACATCCCGTCCCAAGCCCACTCAGGCCCATTTTTTCTTCCTCAATGCCTCAGATAAGTGGCGAACACTAACAAAGCTATTATTTTAATGGCAGAAATGATAAATTAGGCTAGTAAAAGGAATTAGATAGGTGTAAAACAGTCAAAATACTGATAAAGCCTTGGACTCGCTTGTGTTGGTACGACTGCTTTTGCAGCCACTGCTTGTGTTGGTACGACTGTCAAACATCCACCGGTCGGGCATTTCTTGTAGATGCCACCAGTGGAGGTACGACGGTGGAGAATCTCCACCGGCCGGGATTTGACGAGCATTCTTGAATATAGCCCTACAAGAAATGCCCGACCGGTGGATATTTGACAGTCGTACCAACACAAGCGGTGGCTGCAATGCGAGCGTGGTTGGTATGCCTTAGCTACCAAAACAGGCTAATATTTATAACATGACTGTTACTATTTGAGGGGTCATAGCTTATCATAGGTTATTATTTTATGCTGTTACACATGGAGTGTTTTTGTCCAGTCAAAACGTCTAAAAAGTGTATTTTTTTTATTTATTTATCATTACTTTTTCGAATTGCAAAAAAACCCACGTTTTTTAGGTTTGCACAGGAAAAAACTATCTCCATTAAGAAAAGCATCACATGTTATGCGAAAAAACATCGAAATTGGCTTAAAATCTTTGAACAGTCATATATATAAATATTTACCCCTAAACATCGCTTTACCGCGCTCGCGCTGACTTCAACAAGGATGGCGTCCTCAGCACCCAAGGTAATAAGAAATTGTTTGTTTTCTGTATATTATTAAGTACTTCTGGTAATTATTAGTCATGAGCTATGTCTTTAATCTTACTGCTTGTTAAGCACAGTGGAGTAGCTACAGAGGACTGGCACGTGCCCCCCCATGAGAATCCAGTGCCCCCCAAAGGTGCTTCCTTCCCCCAATGGCCACTGATCTGATCTTAGAAGATGCCCTTATATCCTTCTATGTGGCATCAAAGTGCCTCTGAGCTTCATTTGCCTAGCGTCACCCCCATACTTAGCTGTGCCCCCACATAAATAGATTACTGGTTGAGCAGTAGTACAGCCCAGCGCCTTTCTCACGAAGAAAATAATTGATGTAGGGAGGGAGGACGAATGCTGCGCAATCTTTAGGCCATTGACTAATAAGTGTACTAGTGTGAAGTCTCGAGGCAACTACTACCTCACTGACATTTATAAGGCATAAGCTAGGATATCAATGTTGTTTAGCAGTGTTTCAGCCCAGGGAAGCTTATCACGACGAAAATGATACGGTGGAGGACGAATGCTACGATGTTTAGAGCGTGGCCCGGTGTAGCGATCTGACTAGCTAGTCAGATATCAGATCACTACACCGGTCATTTTCTCCCCTGGACATATTCCCTATAGACAGTTTCCCCTGTGGACATTATCCCCTGTGGGTGTATTTGATTGCACTGTGTTCCGATAACGAAAAAAATTACCGAAACCATTGCTGTTGATACTTTTGGTTAGGTTAGGTTGTTTTAAGGTCACGTTAGCAATGATTTCGGTCATTGTTTCGTTATCAATCATATAAACCCAGAGGGGGTAAGTTCACAGGGGATAAATTATGTCCAGGGTGAAATATGTCAGGGGAAGGGGGGGAATGTCCTACACTCGTTTTTAGCTGCTTTAAACCTATTGACTAGTTCCATTAGTTTGAATCCCCTTGGTAACTACTCTCACGCATACGAAAAATTGTGTAAACGCAAGAAAAGTGGTCATATACACAGAGCTGGGCAGTATTTAAATACATTTGTGTATTTACAACTGTATTTATAAATACATTGGTTTTCACGTATTTAAATACAGTATTTAAATACTTTAATGAGTATTTAAATAATCATAATATAAAAATTAAATACTTTTTCATCAATTAATTTGACCATAAACCCGCCCAACTATCTGGCAACTCTGATGTTACAGTGAACCAGTGTTTCCGCTTTCAAGGAAATTTCCTTATATAAGGAAATATAGGCCTGAGAAGGAAAAAGCAAAATTTAAGGAACTCCAGTTTTTTGAGGAAATGTCTAGAGATATGTAGATTAAGTTAAATAGCCAGGTGAGGTCTTGTTTTTGTTTTGTTCTAAAAAGGAAACTATACCATAGGTAAGTATTCTTTTATCATTTATCAAGCTTTTTATATTGTTAATCATGAATTACTGAATAGTACATGTAAAATTTGTGTCCATTTAAAATGTATTTACAAATATATATAAATAATCTGTGATGTACCTATTTAGTATTTAATGTTTAAATACAAATTGTAAAATTAATTTAGTATTTGGTATTTAAATACATTTGTTCCATGTATTTAGTGCCCAGCTCTGCATATACATAATTATCAAATCAAGTAATAAATAGTCACACAGGCTGGTGCTTCTTGCTGCTGGGCACCACTCAACCCGAGGGGGAAGCTCATTCCCAGCAGTACACCAGCCTTGTAGAAAATATAATTAGGATGGCAAAAGTCTTGTTTTTGTCTCTGAAGGAAAGTCCCTACTGTCATTCTCCCAAGTAACTCATAATTTGTTATGTAATATTTATTAAATGGAAGCACCCATTATTTGTAGGTAGCTAACAGTAATGCATAACTTTACTTCAGGCATACTGTAATTTACCCATGCATATGACGTTCATATTTGTAAATAGTAACTTTACTTGCAGATACTTCCTCTGGTGGGCAGTCAGAAAAAAGAACTGCTCAACCTGATAAAGGAGAGGAAGGCCATTTTAACTTCTAAGGCCTCCAATCCCCGCCTCCCAGAACAAAAGGCCAAGACCTGGGCTCAGGTAACTGCCCGCTTCAATGCCAGCAATCCTGTACAGGAGCCCAGGACTGTCAAGCAAATGAAGAGGAGCTGGGAGCATATCAGGAGGAAGTATGCTTGGTTTGAACATTGTTTATCATAACATAAGAGTTCGGACTAAAATTTGAAGTACGAAGAGTAGGTAGATATTATACAATTATAATTGTTTATCCTTCCACAGAACACAGGTATAGTTTGAGATTTAAGTGTACCTGCGTAACAATGACAGCCCTCCTTATATATGTTTATATATGTTGTTATATTCTGTAGCACTACATGCAAGCCAATATTAATTGTTGCTTTATAATAATGGATATTTTAATATAATTGGTGTTGTGGTTATAATCATCATTATGCCTGACATTATCTATATACAAAGAGTGAGGAAGCCTGCATCTAGTGTGAGTGTACAGAGCCCATATATATAAATTAGGAAACCATCAATTTGATAGTGGACATCAACTTGATTGTAAAATTTTCCAGATTTTGACTAATTTTCCAGATTGATGATGTTATTTATTTACTTATATATTTAGTTTTCTGATAAATAAATTAGCACCATGTATAAATTAGAGTTAACTAAATAAATAACCTCATCAATCTGGAAAATTATCCGATTTATGATTTTATTTATTTATTTAGCGCTAATTTATGCATGGTTCTAATTCATTTATCAGAAAACTAAATAAATCAATGGAAAGCTCAAAAAAATTGCGC
>JACEEZ010020770.1:52206-132206 GCA_016584305.1 Chionoecetes opilio
GATTGCAGGTCGTTTTCAAGACACCGATACTTTCGGGGAAAAACCCCTATTAACAAAATATGTATATATTTCATCACCTAATTTTATGGTCGGCGTTTCCATAAAAACACTGTACCTCTGTATCTCTATGTAGGTTATAATGAAACATAACCTAACCTTAACCACTAAGTATACCGAACCTAACCTTAACCATGCATAAAATTCGGTGATGAAATTGTTTATATATTTTTATATTTTTAAATGGGTTTCCGGAAACTAAAACTATCTCCATTAGAAAAAATGTCCCTGAAAATGACCGCGAAGTTCTCGTCCATTACAACCAAATAGGTTATTTACCTAGTTTTGGTTAATTTATAGTTTCACCCAACCAACGATTTTCTGATGCGTCTTATTTTTTTCTGGTGTGTTTTTATGTGTTTTGAATGAATCTGCTAACCGTTTCTGTCGCAATTTTAGTTTTTGCAAGAATGATGATTAAAAAAAATTAACCTAAACCTAACCTAACCTTTACCTATACCTAACTTAACCCATACCTAACCTAACCTGTACCTAACCTAACCTTTACCTAACTATAAAAAAAAAAAAAAAAAAAAAATAATAATAATACCGTAAGATGGGGCAAAATATCTAAATTGGCTTCTTTTTTTTAGGTAATGGAAAATAAAATACCATCAAGTCCTTTATTACAGAGTATTTGTAACCAATTCAGATAGTACAGGTATTCTTCTACACAACGAACTTATTCTGAGCTTTCTACCATTATTGTAACGTAAAAAAATATTTACTTTAAAAATGAAAAAAAAAAAATTCCAACATGGGGAAAATGAATCAGACACATTTGAACTTCACTTCCTACCTAACAATGACATTTTTGAACACATTTCTGAACATTAACCTATTCTTATATACCTCATGAAGCTTTAAATGCATTACAATCACACACTCACTTGCAACGCCTTCATCCACTAGCTCTGGTTCCTTGAATGAAACAAGGTTCGTGTTGTGTTTCATATTATTCTCTGTCTTTCTCCAATACCTAACATACCACCCCTTTCCCTCTTTCCTAATTAATTTTGCAACGTAATGATGTGGCAACTTATTGCCTATTCCAAAACGAACAAGAACATAATCTGTCGATTTCAAAACTGCTGCTACCAAGGAATTACAGCAGGCTCCTCTTCTCTCTCGGTTTTTTCTTTCTTGCTCGTCTCTTCTTCCTCTTCTTATTGTGGCTTCTTTTGGGTTCTAGGTTTCTTTGCAGGGGACAAGTGTGTGCTGCGGAGGTTTGAGCCTCATTCATGTCAGCAAGAGTAATACTGGTCCCCGCTGCAACATTGACCCTCTTGCTCTGGGTTTCTGATGGCGGACACTACTGTCACGCTTTCTTTCAAGTAGGACAATAGGTTGGGGCTTACTGCATCGCGATTAGTGAAGAGTGTAGGGTCAACTCTTCCAAGTTTCTTTCCAAGAATTTTTTTGTTTTTGACAAGAATAATTTTTATGAAAGGCTGATTCATTTTGCCCATGAAAGTATTTAACTTTAAAACCCTAACCACTTGCCTCACAACCCTAAGTCTTGTTGCAATGCTTACCTTGAAATTGTAGTTGAAGATCATGAGATGTCTTTTCTAATTTAGATACTAGTTTTTGAGATATGATGCTTAGCAATTCAAAGTGACAAAAAATCAGGAAATAGGGAAAAAAGTCATTTGGGTCATTCATGAATTTAAAACATAGCCTAACCTAAGCTAAACTATATTATTTAAATACATAATACTTAGGAGATTAGATAGCACCTGATTTTAGGGATGTAGGCTAATATTCAAAACATATGGCAGCCATTTAAAAAGAAAATGGTGACTTGATCATTTTGCCCCACTTTGATCATTTTGCCCACTTACGGTACTATAAATAAAACAAAATGCGACAGAAACGGTTAGCAGATTCATTCAAAACATAAATACACACCAAAAAACATAAGGCGCATCAGAAAATCGTTGGTTGGGGGGAACTATAAATTATCCCTAGTTTTCTTCCCAAGCATGTTATGAAAATGCACTTCTTGTTGGTGGCCCAGTAGTGTCAGACACTTCTGCAGCAGTGTCAGGCACCTCTGCTTCTACAACAGCAGCTGGAGCCGTGTCAGGACCAGCAGCTGTACAAGGAAAGATATATCTTAGCAAAGAAGAAATGTCCACACTGGGATACGTTGTTTTTCATTATATATACGACGATAGTAATATCACTGCATTATCTCCTTATCTTACAACAGCAGCATTACTTACTGCATTGCCCCTAGTGCAGTTCCACGTCTGCTAACACGTAACTCCTATAATTCTGCAGTTTGAACACTCATAAATATCACCCGACGCTGCCATCTTGCCGTTTGTTTACAAACATTGTTCCCGCGCCGTTGTTGTCGTTGTTGGCAACCAACTCCTCGAGTCGGTGCGCGGGAGAGCACACATAAATTTTATGTACGGCGTACAATAGCATACAATATCGTACAGAATGGCCTAGTGAACGCACTCCTGGGCTTCGCCACTTTCACTTTCAAAGTTTCTCTGGACCTGACAGCCACAGTGAGCGGGATTTAGTCCAGTGCTCCGTATTAACGGCTAGTTACTGCTTTAGCTGAACTGCAACACTGTCGTGATTCCTGTGAACCGAGGCGCTCCCCACAGGGTTGTGTGGCTGCCCAGGAGGTTCTTGTTTGTTTCCTCAGGACAGGAAACACTGTTTTCCCCTTTCACTAATTACTTTTTTTAAAATTTGATCCCCAGTGGTTCCTGTAATTGATTTGCTAACAGGAAAAATATAATTTTTAAATATCCTAACCAGTGGAATTTCAGAAGGAACGAAGTATCAAAGACATCAGAGGCATAATTTATACGTCAATGTATTGAGAAATCATACAGATTTCATGTATGTCCTGGAAACTGAAGTGAGCAACTTAATCACTGTAAATGTTGTAACAAACAAGGTAAGTTCGCGTGATTGCGAATACACACCAAGTTCCTACGTATTCTACTTTCATATGTACATTGTTCTATACTTGATATCTTTTTTTATCTATAAATAAAGGACAAAAAAAGTAATTTAATTTTCTTGCGTTTGTGTAATTACATGACTTTCTTCACTACTTTTAAAACTTTTGGAAGGTCACATTGTACAGTTGAGGCATCAGAGATCCACCAAGGCCCCGCCAGTTTAAGCGCAGCTAGAAGACCAGCTCTATTCACAGTTGCGGTGCGGCATACGGACCTACGCTCGGCAATCATCAGATCAGTTCACACCAGTGCAGGAACGTGGATTAATATAGGGCAAAATAAATGCGCACCATACGCCAAGTATCGAGACTGGGAGCTACTGCGTCTCTACCGGAGATGGGAGACTGCCTTGGCACGATTGCGTACTGGTCACACTCTTATATACTCATGGGTTCCTCATGGAGGGGGGCCACCTTCTTACTGTGAGGATTGTTTGCGTCCCCTTAACTGTGCGGCACTTGCTGGGCGAGTGTCCAGTCTTGGGGACCTACGTGTGCAATTTTGTCCGGTGTCGCGGGTTCGGAGGTGCTTACCGTCTCTCCCTGGCCTTGGGAGGAGAGGTGTTTCTCTCCGGGGACATGAATGCTTTCCATACCTCTATTGAGAGGCTGGTCGTTCTCAACAAGTTTTTACAGATGTTTTTATATCACTTATTTTGCTTTGAATTACTATTGCTCTTTTCTGTAATTGTTATTTTAAAATATTTTGATTTATCTTAAATTTTGTGTTTTATATTACTTTTCATGGATCTTATGTAAGCGCGTCAATAACCCCGCAGTTTGACGGCGCCTTAAAACTATAATATTTATCTATTCCTACCTATCTAGGTCATAAGAAACATGAGATGTCACTGCTAATCCTACTATCTAAAGGCGGCGTCACCAATAGCACTTTTTCGTCAGTTTTTTCAGCGACTTTCTACAAACTAAACAATTTTCTGACTGCAAAGTCAGAAGCCGTTCACACACACAGAATGTTGCACTGCATCACCAGTCAGCTGTTCCGACTGCTAAACAAACATGGTTCTTTGTGGTTGTGGTTAAACCTACTTTGGGTTAAGATCTATTGTTTCATTAAAAACATAAGTTTAGGTTATGTTCATTAAAACCTATAAAGTAGGTTAGGTTTCATTAAAAGATATAAGTAAGGTTAGGTTTATTGTTTCTTATTTTTTATTTTTTTTTTTCTTTGCGCAAATAAAACTATATCCATTACAACACGCACCTATTGTGTAGGCCAAGAAAAAAAATAGTCTTTGTCTCTGAAAACGAGCCGCGAAAACTCTGCCATTATTACCGACGGCTATAATTACGTGCCTTGTATGCATTAGTGTAGCTAGAAAAAATTTCTTCATGGACTCGACAAAAAGTAAGCTGAAAGGTTGGGAGCCCGCAATCTTCTGCGGATATGCACCCAAAAACATAGTACGAAATAGGAAAATGTAGGTACCTTATACTTCTATTGCGTTCTTGTAGCTGGCTTCCTGTTTTGGGGGGGGCCCCCCTTTGTTTTTGTATGTTTGTTTTTGTGCACTTTTGAAATTTTCTAAATTCAGATAAGTGAGGTTAAGTTTTGGTTAGGTAGGAGCAATTCAGATTCTTAACACCACTGTGTGTCAGGATGTGGTCTGGTGAGGTCAGAAATGGGTATAAAACCTTTCCCACACTCTGGCATCTGTTCTTAACACCACTGTCGGTCAGGGTGTGTCTGGTGAGGTTCACTCTTGGAGTAAATTTTTCCCACACTCTAAACATAATAATTCTTAACAAACGTGTGTCAGGGTGGTGTGGATGAGGTGACCCATTGTAGCAAATCTTTTCCCACACTCTAAACATCATATTCTTAACCACCACTGGTGTCAGGGTGGTGTGGTGAGTGACCAATTGTAGCAAATCTTTTCCCACACTCAAAACATTCATAATTCTTAACCACACTGTGTGTCAGGGGTGTTCGGTGCGTTGACTCTTTCTAGCAAATTGCTACCACACTCTAAACATCATAATCTTAACACACTGTGTGTCAGGGTGTGTCTGGGAGTTCAGAAACGGGTATAAAACTTTCCACACTCTAGGCATTCATGATTTCGTAACACCACTGTGTGTCAGGGTGTGTCTGTGAGGCCACTCTTTGCTAGTAAATCTTTTACACACTCTAAAACATTCATAATTCTAACACCACTGTGTGTCAGGGTGTGTGTGGTGAGGGACCCATTAGCAAATCTTTTTCACCACACTCTAAACATCATTAATCTTTACAACACTGTGTGTCAGGGGGTGTGTGGTGAGGTGGGACCCATGTAGCAAATCTTTTCCCACACTCTAAACATTCTATAATTCTTAACACCACTGTGTGTCAGGGTGTGTTCGGTGAGTGACTCTTCTAGCAAATTTGTCCACACTCTAAACATTCATAATTCTAACACCATGTGTGCAGGGTGTGTCTGGTGAGTTCAGAAACGGGTATAAAAACCTTACCACACTCTAGGCATCATGGTCTTAACACCATGTGTGTCAGGTTGTGTTGGTTGAAAGGGGTGGGGGGGGGGGGGTTTTTCCCAAAAAAACTCTGTTGTCAGTAAATCGTTTTCCACACTCTAAACATTCATAATCTTAACACCAACTGTGTGTTCCGGGTGGTGTGTGTGAGGTCATTCTTTGTAGTAAATCTTTTCAAACACTCTAAACATTCATAATTTTAACACAACTGTGTGTCAGGGTGTGTCGGGTGAGTCACTCTTTGTAGTAAATCTTTTCCCACACTCCTAGGATTCAGATCTTAACACCACTGTGTGTCAGGGTGTGTCTGGTAGGTCATCTTGTAGTAAATCTTTGCCCACACTTTAACATCATAATATTAACACCACTGTGTGTCAGGGGTGTGTTTGGTGAGCTGACGCTTTCTAGCAAACTATGTCCCACACTCTAAAACATCATAATTCTTAACAACACTGTGTGTCAGGGTGTGTTCGGTGAGTTGGACTCTTTGTATTAAATTCGTTAATCGAGTCATGCGAGAGGACTGTTGGCTTATATAAACCGGCTTTTAATGTATTTATGTTTTTGGATTTTATTTCAATTAATCTACATGTACAATAGTCACTGAATATTTTATAATACTTCTAAACGTATGAATTATAATTGCAACAAACTTACTGATTATCTCGAATATCTTTAAGTAATCACTCTGGATTTTGATTGGACTACGAAAGTTGACTAACTTTGCAAACAAGACGATCACGAGAGACTGGCCTTAAGACTTGACTGATGAGACGGACTAACTAGTCAGAGCGAGAAACAACTAGTCAGAGCGACGAAAGTTCGACTAACTAGACGGAAAAAAGTGTAGTTGTGACGCAGCCTTAAGTTGTGATGTAAACAACAAATAATAAGGTCTGTAAATTCTTGTCTAATCAGGATTATTCGGCGTGATACTCGCGGTGGATTTAAACTCTTCATTATTGTACATTTTTTCTCACCTTCACTGTTTTATAGTATACATTATGCGTATTCTTACATAATGATGTGAATATAAGCTCACCACAAGGTAGATACCTAGACAGCCCCTCCCCCCCCCCCCCCGAGTCCGCATCCCGCTGTAGTGTGATGAGGACGCCCGCAGCCTAGCGCGGAGACCATCGGCTTATCAAACCTTATTCCCAACTAGTTTTCCCCAACCCACCCATTGACATGAAAAAAACTAGTGCCACCATCGTTCGTCCTGAGAAAATTTGGATCGTATAGCATAAATCTGCAACAATAATATCATTTTATACGAAAAACGACGGCTAAATAAAGTAGCGCAAAACATTTGTTCTTTCAACTCACTTAGTGGTCAGCTATTTATCCTTGTACTATTATTATTAAACACGGTTCCTGATTAAACAACTTGCCTGATTATGTTGGCTAGGATTACTTGCGATGTGACACGATCTAGAGAGTGGTTTTTAAACCTGGGGGTACCTGTACCCACCAGGGGTACGAAACCTTCACTGGGGCTACGAGAACATGTGGACCAATAATTGCAATGTCAATTTATAAGAAGGCTGGAATTCTATTATTTATAATTATTTTGTCTGTCAACAATAATTGCTCTTAACCACCTGGAGTTCATCATACCCGTAAACCTGCGGATACCTGGTGACAATATCTCTGGGTACGCGGGACTTTTGCCAGAAAATTTTATAGTCGCGAAACAACTTGAATATGGCTTCAATGTATGTGTCATATATTTGTGCAAACCGCAAAAAATATTTTTGTTTTCTAAAGTCTTGTCGTTATCTATGATTGTACTTGCAAGATGAAAAGCGTTGGGTTTAGGAATCCATGGTTCACAGAAACAGGCCGCAAGGGTCTCCTCTCTAATCTCTCTCGCCGCGATAGAGAGAGGACCTCGTCCAGCACCTAACCTTCCATGCGGGCACTGGGTCAATGTGTGGACCCCGGGTCTTCTCAGTAAAGAGTGTTGCCAGATTTAACCGGCCGAAAAATTAGCCCACCTTTTTTTAATTTGGCGGCCGCCCAATTGGGCATACTTCGCGTGTTTTCTTAGTGAGTGACCAAATGGGCATTAAGCCGCGCTTTACGGGTTAAGGGGAGAGTCCGCCGTGAATTTTAAATTGCATCTACGCATGAATAATTTACTGTGTGTATATTAGTACTCTTTGCTAACACGTGAAAAATTTCAAGTTGACAGATGAAAGGAAAAATTGAAAAATTAAAGAGCCTATTTTGTCGGTTTTTGGTGAAATTTGAATTGGCATTTCTCAGCCTCATTTTTTGACAGATTTCCTTGTGACATGCAGAGGCATATGATAATTCATGTTATTCTAACAATTTTTCTGAGAATATTTGAAAATTGTTTGGAATTTTATTTTGTTTAAATTGTTAAAAAAAAAAAAAAAAAATTAAATGAAAATTTTAAGGATAATTTTCCATTATATCAAAACTGAGACTTAAAACAAAAATTGTATCATAACAGATTCTTTTAACGATATTGGATTTTGTGTCCTAAAGTTTCGTGAAAATCGTTCCATAAATAAAAAGAGGACGATGACTTTTATTTTATACTAGTTTTGAGAAAACGGCGTTTGAAGTTTTGTAATGTTTCTGCGCTGCAGTGAAGGTTACTATACTGTCAATGCTACTTGCATATGAATTTTATGTGATCAGTAATCACATATCAAAGCTGCATAAAAGGATCTGCACCTGTCCACCCTTATAAAGGTAGTCAATTAATCGCTCAAAGTGCGAGGGTGTCAGGGCGCGCCCACGCCCCTTCATTGTTGCACGGATTCGATCAAAATTTCACAAGGTGGCATAACGCTTTGGTGAATTCCTGTGTTGTCATCCTCTTCTTGTTTATGTTATTCTTCGGTGTAATCTTTCTCTTTCTCCTTTCTAGTCCTTTTTCGGAGTATTAATTTGTTCCAAAAAATTTGTGAACCGGTTGCACTTTTCATATCCAAAATTGCTTCCAGAATGGTTACCTGGGTACAAACTTCCACCCTGCAGATTGCTGTTTTTTTTTATATGTCAGGCTTAGTTTTGATACATTGGGAAAAATATCCATAAAAATATTCCATTTTTTTTTTTTTTACAAGTTTCGAAAGGTTGAATGCCCCTCGCTATGGGCAGTAAAAAAATGTCCGACTGAAAAAATTCCCCTATTCGAAAGCAAAGGATCGGGTGTTGCCTAGACCATATAACTAAATTCGTATATTGAAATTTTTTTTTCAGTATGTCACGGCGGACTCTCCCCTTAAGTCATACTAAAAATAACTTGTAAAAATCTATTCCAATTCAATCATTGGGGGCATTACGCCGGGGGGCGCGTCGTTCTCGCCCAACACTACGGACGCACTAGCGGGGGTCAACACGCTCGAGTTTCCCATGCAGGCTCCTTTCCCATTACCAAGCGATCTCGACAAGAAGCATCAACTTGCCCCAGCCACGAGCCTTGTGGGCGCCCCCTTGGCCTCCCCACGGGGGCCCCCTCTTCTTTTGGGGGAATTTCTCTCACAGTACAACTCGATGGACGGCTCGGTTTCGGGGCGCGTGCCACATTGCCCATATAGCCGAAGTTGGCGTTGATGTACTATGCAGGTAATAGGCCTCGATTTCCGTTATCACGGTGCAACTCGCTGATTTGATACGTAATCATCCCAGCGATACCCATGATTCTGCGAAGCACTTATTCCCAAAGGCATTGATTCGTCTCTTCAATTCGCTATTTAGTGTCCATTGCTCACAACCATAGAGTAAGGGACCGGATCACAAGCGACTGAAGAAGCCGGATCTTATTCCCCTGCACAGGTACGACAACGCCAAATACTCCCGCTGAGCGAGTCCATACACGTGGGCTATGCCAATTCCGCCGTAAGTTTCTTTGACGTGGGACCAGCCGTCATTATGGATGCTCTACCAAGGTATGTAAAAACTTTAAAAGATCTCAATGCTCGCCACACGCATGAAAAGACTGTTACTGCTTTATCTAGTAAGTCTCCAAACACGGACCTTGGTCTTGAGCAGGAGACTCACGTCCAAAGCGTTTGCCTCCTCGTGCAGCACCTCGAGAGCCATCAACCAGGACTCCAGCGACTCGCAAAGATACTGCGCATACGGCAAAAAACAGAGCAGTGACTTGGTGTTGCCGACGGATGCTCCACAATCAACTTGATCGACAACCTTGTCCAATACCAGTCCATACAAGCGTGAAAAGTGATGGGCAAGAAGGCACCTTGCCTATAATCTATATACCGTAATATGACGCTTTCTTATTGTACCGTCGTACAGAGTTCTATACTAGTGGTGGTACGTGTTCATGTGTCTGGCTGCTCAGCACTGGCCACTTTGCCCCCAAAAATAGCAGCCGGCACTCTCGGCCGCCGGCAGCCGTAGTGAAGGGTTCTGCCGCTCTCGTAATAGCCTCATACCAACAACGCGTGCGCACAGTGCAACAGGTCAGTCCTGGGTGACGGGTCCCTGAGTTGCTCTACACTGCTGCCTTGGTTTCGCCGACTTCACTTTCAACGTTTCTCTGGACCGGACAGTCCACAGTTAGCAGGATTTAGTCCCAGTGCTCTGTGCTAACCGCTAGTTAACTGAGTAGCGAGTATAACATTGTGTCTGTGATTCCTGTGAACCGGCCTATCACAGGGCTGTAGTGGCTGCCCTAGGAGTCCTGTTTGTTTACCGGCCGTTGCTCACGTTATTGCATATGCATTATGCGCTCTTAGCGTACCTTGTGTGAGACGGAGGCGAACCCTGCTGGCACTGGCCAAATTTTTAGAGCAGTGACCGCAAGGGGGCCCTCACCCCGAGGGCTTAGTTAAAACCTTTAACTAGCCTTGAGGGCACCCTTGCGTCACTGCCTCTATGCCAGTGACAGCAGGGTTCGCCCCGTTTCACACCAAGGGACGCTAAGAGCGACATAAGGGAAATATGCAATAAACGTTGAAGCAACCGGTAAACAAACACGGGACTCCTGGCAAGCAATACAGCCCTGGGAGAGCGCCTCGGTTCACAGGAATCACAGACACATGTATACTTCAGCTTAAATCAGTTAACTAGTGTTAGCACAGAGCACGGGACGAAATCCATGATAAAGTGTGGCTGTCAGGTCCAGAAGAAACGTTGAAAGTGAAGTGGCGAAAACCAAAGGCAGCAGTGTAGAGCACCTCAGGGGGAACCAGTCACCCGAGAGCGAATGTTACACTGTGCGCACTGGCGTTGTGGTTGAGCATGAGCGATGAGCGGCAGACACCTTCAACGACGGCTGCCGGGGCCGAGCTTTGCCTGCTGCTATTTTTGGGGGCAGGGCCGTGCTGACGCCAGCGACACATGAACACGTACCACACGAGTATAGAACTCTGTTACGAAACGGTAAAATAGAAAGCGACATATGCGGTTAGCTAATAGATTAATAGGCAAGGGGCCTATCTGCACCATCCACTTTTCAACGCCTGGTATGACTGGTTATTGGACAAGTTGTAGATCAAAGTTGATTGTGGGAGCATCCGTCGGCAAACACCAAGATCACTGATCTTGTTGTTGCCGATGATGCAGTAATCTTTGCTGAGTCGCTGGAGGTCCTGGTGATGGCTCTCGAGTTGCTGCACGAGGAGGCAAAGCCTTGGGACTTGAGGTTCTCGCGCCTCAAGACAAGTGTCAGGTGTTTGGAGCTATAACTAGATAAAGCAGTACAGTCTGTTCATGCGTGTGGCGAGGACATTGAGATCTTGGAAAGTTTTACATACCTTTTGTAGCGCAGTCAAAGACGGCGGGTCACGTCAAGAAGCCTTTACGGCGAATTGGCATAGGCCACGGGTTATGGGGACTCGGCTCAGCGGGGTATTTTGGCGTTGTCCCGGTACCTGGCAGGAGACAAAGATCCGATCTTCAAGTTTCGCTTGTATCCCTGTCTTACTCTATGGTTGTGAGCCAGGACATAAATAGGATTGAAGGGACGAATTCAACTGCCTTTGGTAATTTAAGGTCTTCGCAGAATCATGTGTGTGGGTTATCGGCTGGGATGATTAGTGTCAAATCAGCGAATTGCACCGTTGAGACTGAATCGAGGCCTATTACCTGCATAGTACAATCAACGCCAACTTCGGCGATCTGGCATGTGGGCACCGCTACCCTGGAAACCCGATCCTTCCCATCGGGTCTGTATCTGTGAGAGAAAATCCGGCGTGGAGGAGGCCAAGGGGGCGCCCACAAGCTCGGGGCTGGGGCAAGTGAGGCTTCTGTCGAGAGATGTCTTGGTATGGAAAAGGGAGCCTGCATGGGAAACTCGAGCGATGGTGACCCCCCGGGAGTGCGTCGTAGGTTGGGCGAGACGAACCAGCGCCCCCGGCGTATGCCCCCAATGATTGATTGAATAGATTTTACAAGTTATTTTGTATGACTTAAGGGGAGCGTCCGCCGTGACAATATGAAAAAAAAATTTCAATATACGAATTTTATTTCTATATGGTTATGGCAACACCCATCCTTTGGATTTCGATAGTGGAAATTTTTCAGTCGGACAAATTTTTTTTAACTGCCATAGCGAGGGGCATTCCAACTTTCAAAAACTTGTAAAACAAAAAAAAAAAAATGGATATTTTATGGATAAATTTTCCCATGTATCAAAACTAAGCCTTATATAAAAAAAAAAAAAAAACAGCAATCTCAGGGGAAGTTTGTTACTCAGGTAAACAATTTGGAAAAACAATTTTGGAATGAAAAGGGCAACCTGTTCACAAAATTTTTTGGAACAAATGTATACATCCAAGAAGGACTAGAAAGAGAGAAAAGAGAAGAATACACCGGAAGAAGACAAAACAAGAAGAGGGAAGACAGACAAAGGAATCCAACCGAAAGCTATGTACATGCGTGAATTTTGATCGAACCTTGCAACAATGAGGGGTGGCGGCGCCCTGACACACTCGCCTTTTGAGCGATTAATTAATACCTTTATAAGGGGGGACAAAGGTGCAGATCCTTTTATGATGCAATTGATATGTGATACTGATGCACATAAATTCATATGCAAGTAGGCATTGACAGTATAGTACCCTCACGCAGCGCAGACACTTTAGCAAAACTTCAAACGCGTTTTTCTCAAAAACGAGTATAAAATAAAATCATCTCCTCTTTTATTACGGAAACGATTTTCACGCAACTTTAGGACACAAAATCAAATATCGTACAAAGAATCTGTGTATGAGAAAATTGTTGTTTTTAGTCTCAGTTGATATAATGGAAAAATTATCCTTAAAAATTTTCATTTAACTTTTTTTTTTTTTTTTTTAACAATTTAAACAAAAAAATTCAAAAACAATTTTCCAAAATATCTCAGAAAAAAATGTTTAGAATAACAGAATTATCATATGCTCATGTCACAAGGAAACGGTCAAAAAAATGGCTGAGGGGAAAGATGCAATTCAAAATTTCACCAAAAACCGACAAAAATAGGCTCTTTAATTTTTTTCAAATTTTTCCTTTCATCTGAATCAACTTGAAATTTTCACGTTGATAGCAAAAGAGTACTAATATACACAACATATAAATTATATCGAACGTAGATGCAATTAAATTCACGGCGGACTTCCCCTAACCCGTAAAGCGCGGCTATGCCCATTTTGGTCACTCACTAAGAAACGCGAGTATGCCCAATTGGGCGGCCGCCAAATTACAAAAAGTTTTTCTTTCGTGCGGGGCGGGGGGGGCTAATTTTCGGCCGGATAAATCTGGCAAAACAATAATTGACTGAGCAATGACCCAGGGGTCACAACCTTGGACCCAGGGCCAGCATGGAAGGTTGTAGGTGCTGACAGGGTCTCTCTCTATCGCGGCAGAGAGATTAGAGAGGAAGACCCTTGCGTGCCTGTTTTACTGTGAACCTGGAATTCCATAAACCTCAACGCTTTTTCATCTTGCAAGTGACAATCATTACGAATAACACAAGACTTTAGGGAAAACAAAAATATTTTTTGCGGGTGCACAAATTATGGGCAAAACATGAGCCATATTCAAGTTGGTTAGCGACTATAAGAAATTCTGGGCCAAAAAGTCCCGCGTACACAGAGATATTGTCACACACAGGCTATCCGCAGTTACGGGTTAATGATGAACTCCAGGTGTGGTTAAGACAATGATTGTTGACAGACAAAATAATTATAAATATATAATTCAGCTGTCCTTTATAATATGACATTGCATTATTGGTAAGCAGGTCTCGTAGCCCCAGGTGTAAGGTTTCGTTACCCTGTGGTACAGTACCCAAGTTAAAAACACAGCTCTAAATAGTGTCACATCGGCAAAGGATCCTAGACCACATAATCAGGCAAGTGTGAGATTCAGGAACCGTGTTTAATATAATAGTACAAGGATAAAAATAGCTGACCACTAAGGAGTTGAAAGAAACAAATGTTATGCGCTACTTATTTAGCACCGTCATTTCGTATATTGATATATTGTTGCAGATTTATGCTAAATACGATCCAAAAAATTTTCTCAGGAGACGATGGTGGCACTAGTTTTATTTTCAAGTCCAAATGGTGTTGGTGGGAAAACTAGTTGGGAACTAAGGTTTGATAAGCCGATGGTCGCCGCGCTAGGCTGCGGGCGTCACTCATCACACTACAGCGGGATGCGGGGGACTCGCTGTCTAGGTATATAACTCTGTGGTGAGCTTATATTCACATCATTATGTAAGAAGACGCATAATGTATACTTAATAAAACCAGTGAAAGTGAGAAAAATGTACAAATAATGAAAGAGTTAAATCCACGCGAGTATACGGCGAATAAATCGGATTAGAAAAGATTACAGACCTTATTATTTGTTGTTACATCAACGATAAGGCGGCTCACATAGCCACTTTTTCGTCTAGTTAGTCGACTCGTCGCTATGACCTAGTTTTTTCTCGCTTGACTACATAGTTAGTCCGTCTGCATCAGTCAAGTCTGACGGCAGTCGCTCGTGATCGTCTTTGTTGCAAAAGTTGAAGTCAACTGTCTTAGTCAAATCAAAATCCATAGTGATACTTGTTAAAGATATTCGATATAAATCAGTACGTTTTTCGCCAAATGATAAATTCAATACGTTTCGAAGGATTTAAATGTCAAAGTGGACTATTGTACATGAGATAGCATTTAAAAGCCCGGTTCGCATATAACAGCCAAGCAGTCTCTCGCAAGACTCGATTGAAAAGATTTACTACAAAGAGTCAAATCACCGAAACACACCTGAAACACGTGGTGTAAGAATTATGAATGTAGAGTTGGGACAAGGATTTGCTAGAAAGGTCAGCTCACCCAAAAACACACCTGACACACAGTGGTGTTAAGAATTATGAATGTTTAGAGTGTGGGAAAAGATTTATACAAGAGTGAACCTCACCAGACACAACCTGACCACATTGGTGTAAGACATCATGAATGCCTAGAGTGTGGGAAAAGATTTACTACAAAGAAGTGACATCACCTCAAACACCCTGACAACAACAGTGGTGTTAAAAATTATGAATGTTATAGAGTGTGGGAAAAGTTTACTACAAGAATGACCTCACCACACACACCCGGACCACAAGTGTGTGTTAAGATTATGAATGTTTAGAGTGTGGGAAAAGATTTCCTACAAAGGAGTGACCTCACCAGAACACACCCTGGGACACACAGTGGTGTTAAGAACCATGAATGACTAAGAGTGTGGGAAACAGTTTTATACCCGTTCTGAACTCACCGACACACCCTGACACACAGTGTGTTTAAGAATTATGAATGTCTAGAGTGTGGGGACAAAGATTTGCTAGAAAAGAGTCAAACTCACCGAAACACACCCTGACAACACAGTGGTGTTAAGAATTATGAATGTTTAGAGTGTGGGAAAAAGATTTTGCTACAATGGGTACCCACCAAACCACACCCTGACCACACATTGTGTAAAGAATTATTGAATGTTTAGAGTGTGGGAAAGATTTGCTTAACAAATGGGTCACTCTCACCACACACACATGACACACACAGTGGTGTAAGAATTATGAATGTTTAGATGTGTGGAAAAGATTTACGACAAAGAGTGACCCCACCAGAAACCCTGGACACCAGTGGTGTTAAGAACATGAAATGCATAGAGTGTGGGAAAAGGTTTATACCCGTTCGAACCCCTCACAAGACACACCTGAACACAGTGGTGTTAAGAATTATTGAATGTTAGAGTGTGGGACAAGATTTGCTAGAAAGAGTCAAAAACTCACGAAACACACCCTGACACACAGTGGTGTTAAGAATTATGAAGTTTAGAGTGTGGAAAAGATTGCTAAATGGTCACTCACACACACACCCCTGACAAACCAGTGGTGTTGAGATTATGAATGTTAGAGTGTGGGAAAAGATTATTTGCTAAAATGGGTCACCTCACCACACACACCCTGACACACAGTGGTGTTAAGAATTATGAACGTTTAGAGTGTGGGAAAAGATTTACCACAAAGAGTGACCCTCACCGACACACCCTGACACACAGTGGTGTTAAGAACAATGAATGCCGAGAGTGTGGGAAAAAGGTTTTATTACCCCATTCTGAACTCACCAGACAATCCTGGACAACCAGTTGTTTGTTAGAATCATGATTGCCCCACTAACCAAAAATTAACCTCACTTATCTGAATTAGAAAAGTCATTGCCACAAAAAACAAACATACAGGCACAGGAAAGCACAGCTAAAGAAACGGCAATAGAAGTAATAAGTACCCTACATTTCCTATGTCGGTAAACTATGTTTGTTGGGTGCATATCCGCAGAAGTTGGCGGGCTCCCACAAGCCTTTCAGCTAATTTTTTTTACGATGTCATGAAAGAAATTGTTATACTACAACTTAATGCATTACAAGGCAAGTAATTATAGCCGGTCGGTATAATGGACGAGAGTTCGCGGTCGCTCGTTTAAGAGACAAAAGACTATTTTTTCTTGGCCTACAATAGTGTGCGTGTGTAATGAGATAGTTTTATTTTGCGCAAAGAAAAAAAAAAATAAAAAAATTAAAGAAAAAAAATAAACCTAACCTTACCTTATATATTTTTAATGAACTAAACCTAACGTGATAGGTGGTAATAAACATACTAAACTTAAGGTTTAATGAAACATAATCTTACCACAAAGTGGTTAAAACCACAAACCACAAAGAACCATGTTTGTTACAGGCGAACAGCTGATGGTGATGCAGGCGAACGATTCTGTGTGTGCGACGGCTTGCTGACTTTTGCAGGCAGAAAATTGTTAGGTGTGTAGAAAGTCGCTGAACAAACTAGACGGAAAAAGTGCTAGTGGACGCCGCCTTTAGATAGTGGATTAGCAGGGACATTCAGCATGTTTGCTGATGGGACCTAAGATAGGTAGATAGATAAATATTATAGTTTTAAGGCGCCGCAACTGCGGGTTTATTGGACGCCTCCTGCTTACATAAGACACATGAAAAAAAGTAATATTAAAAAACAAAATTAAGATAAAATCAAAATATTTAAAAATAAAATATACAGAAAAAGAAGCAATAGTACATTCAAAGCAATAATAAGTGAATATTAAAAAAACACATAAACTTGTGAGGAAGACAAGCCCTCCAATCGAGGTATGGACTTCATGTCCCCGGAGAGACAACACCTCTCTCCCAATGCCAGGAGAGGACGGTAAGCACCGTCGACCCGCGACCACCGGGACAAAAATTGCACAAGTAGGTCCCCAAGATGGGACACTTCGACCAGCAAGTTGCCGCACAGTTAAGGGGACCAAACAATCATCAACAGTAAGGAGGGTGGCCCCCCTCATGAGGAACCCATGAGTATATAGAGTGTGACCAATACGCAATCGTGCCAAGGCAGTCGCCCCATCTCCGGAGAGGGACCGCAGTAGCTCCAGTCCTCGATACTTTGGCGTATTAATGGTGCGCAGTTTTCTTCTTTTTTCTATTTGCCCTATATTATCCAACGTTCTGCCAACTGGTGTGAAATGATCTATGGATTGCCGAGCGGTAGGTCGTAGCCGCCCACTGCAACATGTGATAGAGCTGGTTTCTTTTTTTTTAAGCTGCGGCTTACAAACGGCGGCTTGGTGAGGCGTGATGCCTCAAGCTTGTACAATAGTTACATTAACAATGTATCAACTAGTGTATATATCTTTTGGGTAAACACATGGACGCGGGACTGCGCGGTCATTTTCTGAGAAACTGACGATGTTTTCCTGGCCAAAAGTGGTGTGCTTTTCAACATGGGGCTATTATTATTTCCGGAGACCGGTGAAACCGGTCTCTTTTTGGTAATTTTATCTCCAAATCCTGAGGGTCTTCGTTTCCATTGTAACAATGTACCATTCATAAAAACGCACTCACAACTTAGCAAGGAAATAAATAGTCAGTGTTCAGAAACCAGGAAGTGACGAATTGTACGGAAATAACCACCGCTTATTATGTTAAGGTAATTTTTTTTAGTTTGGAAGCATCCAATACTATCTGAAGAAACTTGTTATTCACAATTAATTAAAATTGTCGTTTCGTAGAGCGTGTGTATCCATTTAATGTAAGTTTGCTATCACAGCGGGCCTTAGGAATTTTGTTAATCCCATAAACAAAGTAACGTTACGTGTGGCCGCCAAAGTGGATTTTGCTTCGCTAAAACTGACGAAATTTAGCGTAAGAATCTTTCAGATCACACCACAAAAAAATATAGCCCCCCCCCCACCACAAGGGAAAACCTAACATACCAATCCAAGTTAACCTTGTTATTAATTTAAACGAAGCTAACACTTTCTGTTTAACTTCTTCACAGGAACAGCCGACCTGGCAGGTGACCATAAGTGTGGAAGAGTCTGGGACCCACGTTGCAGCCTCAAACTGGTGAGTGATGTAGGATATGTGAAGATTAGGTTAATTTAGGTTAGATTAAGATTATACATGATATACCCCCATAAATCTATAAGCCTGCAATCGCCAACTTACAATAGTAGAGATGACGCAAACCAGTCAGTAACCACTTGAATGGCATATTATTATTCAATGTTTAATTAAAGTACTAAAGTCACAGCAGATCAAAGCCCCTTAGTGTTGCTGCAGCCATGCCTGAAGAGTCGGGAGGGGACCCCACGGTGCAGCCTGAGCTATGGTTAGTGAAATGTGATTTTGAAAGGGATGAATAGAAACCAGTGAAACAGGACGCCTCTTAGGTGTTCATGTATTATCATTACCAGTAAGGACGCCTTAATCGGCGAGGGCGAGCGGCGAGCCCCTAGTCGCCCCCGGATTGTGACCTGTGTGACATTGCTAGGTGTATGGTCTCAAAACAACACATCAAATGTAAACTTAGTTGGTTACTGCCGTTTCTCAGCCTCTATAGCAGATTAACGTTTGTCTGACACCCCTCACGCGGCACGCGCCATGTGACCCCCTAACTGAGACAAAACATTCAAGCACCAAAAGGGATTGTGAAATGGAGCTATCAGATGGCGAAGAACGCTTGTCAATCACGGAAGCGTGATCCAAAGATATAAAGCTCCTATGAAAAACGTGGTCGGGTCGGGACGGCCGGGTCGCCGCTTAAGTAGAGAAAAATCACGTATCCAATCAAGACTCCACGAAGCGCTTCGCGCTCAGATCGTAATTATGTTATGTACTATTGTCTGTTCTACTGTTCATGTAGGCTAAGGACTACCTAAAAGGGAAGATTTTTATGTCTTATATTTTGTATTTTACTGCACAGCACTGACTAGTTTAAACAAGGATACAGGTGGTGTGGTAAAGTTAACCACTTATGAATTTTAAAACTGAAACTTGCAGAATACCTAAACCATATACAAAGTGTATACAATTTGTCAACAGGAGAGCAATGCTTCCATACAGCTTGCGTTATTCGAAACCTTTAGGTGCACCAGCACAAGTTTGATGACCATAAAGTCAAAAAAATATGATATCGGCGGGACCCCCGGACTCGCCAAGGCACCCTACAGCTGAAGGGTATGCGTTGACGGGGTTACATGTGATAGCAAAACTCGCGGGCATAAAAAGGAGGTACGGTACAGGTATGGTTTATGAAGCATAATGTTGTATAGCTTTCATCCAGACGTTTCAAATTTGACCACTTCCTGATGTGTTGATATAAAATTTTATGGGAGAGGTGTGGCCTATAACAACACCCCTTTCCTAATCCTTCGAAATAGGAGGGACGTAGAATATAATAAGTTTCATTTATATGGACTAAAAAACAACAAAAATTTTTCATTGATATCAATAATATAGCTTAGGGTTCAGAAGCTTAGATCTAAGAGCATTTTGCAGTGGTGATTTAAAAATCTTATCCTATGGTCAGAATGAATGTATCTAGGTGACTTTTAGAATTCGCTCAGTGGTGAGTGGGCTTGCACGATTAGCTATAAATACGCGTGCTCTGATTCAAAAGCCGGTATGAACATTCGGCGTCCAATCCAAAAACAGTTGTTCACGGTCCTTTGGGGTTAGTCAAAGGAATACTCATATACTGGACTTGCTATCATTTTGGGGCTATTCCAGTGGAGGCCAGTTTTACGATTCCTGCCATTTTTGAACATCACTCCCTTTCCCTTCCTATGTTTATCTAGTATATTATGACCTATACGCTATCTTCGTAAATGTTTGTTCGACTAATATATCAAATAAAAAACAGTAAAAGGCAATAAAGAAAATTGCCATTATGAGAGAGTTAAGAAATAGCATGAACTTAATATTCACTTGAAATCATCTGCCATTTAATATTTTGCGAGAAAACATTTAGCAGCTAGCAATAGAAAGAAGCGGATTTTGATTAGCTTTCCATTGCTATATTGAGTTTCTGATAAATGAATCATAAACATGGCATAAATTCAGCGTTAACTAAAAAAATAAGATCATCTATCGGATAATTTACCCGATGGATGATGGTTAATTTATTAGTTAACGCTAATTTATGCTGATTCTAATTCATATCAGAAACTGAAATATAGCAATGGAAAGCTAATTAAATTCGCTTCTATGATATGTTGCATGTAAAAAGTCTTCACGCAAAAATATCAAATTGCGATGAGTTTAGGAATATAAGTTCATGGCATATTCTTCAGTCTCAAATGGAAATTTCTTAGTGTATTTTACCAGTTTTTTATTTGATAATAGTATAGAACAAAACTTTCACGAAGATAACAGTGCATCATTCATACTGTATGCCATAGTTACTGTATTCATGGAACCCACTTTTTACTTGCCGAGACGATGAGTGTTTATTTTTAGTTAACGCTAATGTTATGGCTGGTGGTAATTAATTTATCAGAAAACGGAAATATATCAATAGAAAAAGCTAAGAAAATCAGCTTCTTTCAATGGCTAGCATCTAAAAATTGTTTTCTCGCAAAATATAAATGGCGAAGAGTTAAGTATATTATTTAGGTCAGCATATTCTTCACTCTTCTCAAATGCATTTCTTATGTATTTCAGTTTTGTATTTGATAATATTATAGAACAAACAGTTACGAAGATAACGGTATATCATATATACTGATAACCTTAGGAAGGGAAATGGGGTTTTTTGGGGGGTGTTTTTTTTTTCTAAAATGGCAAGGAATCGCAAAACACCCAAAAAAAAAAAAAAACAAAAAAACTGGCTCCATGGTCATGGCGGGTTGGCGCGGGGCACGAGTAGCAAGTCCAGTATAGAGTAGTCTTGGGTTTTAGTCGATGAATGGGTACCTAGGGAAGGTAACTGTGGTATGTCACACTAGCCTGGTCTCAGGGTAACGGGGTTAAACCATACCACAGGCTCATGGACTAATGCCCCGGAGATGATAACAAAGGCCACCATGCAGCATCGAAGGCTCTATCTTTTAATTTAAACTAAAAAAATTCCAGCTTTTTGGTTTTCAAGAATCCTTCAAGCAAGCCCGGGGTTGCTTACACCTGCCAAGGTACGTTGCATGTCAATAGGAGATTTTTTATTCCCATATATTTCTAATAAACATACCTTTATATGTCTGCTGGACTATAATCAATAACACGTACTGGATGTAAGTGTAGCATGTAGCTTGTGAAGATAAAAAGTATTTAAAACATAATCACAATAATCAATGTTTTTAATTACATTCAAAATGACTTTATTAGAATACCGTTATTCCATTGTTTAGTATAATAAAGTATAGAAATTTTTTCCTTTTATTGTTGCTGTGGGTATCCATTTGGTTACGTTAACTAACGTGAGGGTGTTTAAAACTTATTCATTATATTATCCTATTATAATTATTATACTATAGTATATTATATCATTTATTTAAAATAAATTTGTTTCTTCTTAAGTAGTAAATATTTTCAGGGATATAGCAATATAATCACAGGAATAAGAAAATGTTTACTTGGATCATGCCAAAACCCTGGTACACACTTGCAGTTGAATGTAACAGGCTGAGGGGTAGGCTTAATAGTTTCATTCCCAACGTGTTGTCGGGAAAAACTAATGATATCCGGCTACATTTCAAGCCCACACCATCTGTACTCTGTGTCACACCGTTGCATTTAAAAACAAAACAGAAGATACCTACATTTCGATACAGTAAATAAGCTATTGGTATTCATTTCTTATCTTTGCAGCATCACCCTCAGTCACCCGTCAGAAATCAAGCCCCCCTCCCCCTCATCTCCGAATCAACACCAAACCACCCTAACTCCCCCATCAGATACAACTTCATTGTGTAGTGGAGCAATCCACTTCGTCATCCAAGCAGAATCCCCGATTGAATCACCAGCCTCCATGAACCCGCACACTTACCACCTAGGAAAAGGAAAAAAAATGTCTCCCGTGTTGTCGTTGTTGGTAACGATGCACGCCCCCCCCCCGAAAAACGGTAGAACAAATTAACGTCAGTAATGAAGTATGGGGAAAATTATGAATTCAGGACAACCCCTTCAAGGCAACCGATAATAAACAGTTGATTTTGAAAAAGAAAAATTGGAACTACAAAGAAAACTGATAAGACAAGCAATTTCTACAAATGACAATGGGAAGAAAGTAAAACACGTCAAGGAACTTAAAATTACTGCACTCCTTAACGGTTGTCCAGCAGGAAGAGCACTGCGAGTGGGAAATAAAAAGCTGCAGGAAAGAGCATAAAAAAAGAAAAAGGCCGAAACTGCGCATGAAGGAATGAAATCGCAAGTTGATAGATACAGCCGCAAAATTCTGTCTTGCAAGGACAGTAGTGCAACTAATGCAAACAATTTTAAAATGTAAAAATAAAGATGAGGTTAATTGGAAGGGTAGTAGTAAGGGAAAGCTCTCAAACTTTTGGCCTGCGACCCCTCCAAAAATTTTGAAAAAAATTATTGGAGGGTCGCAGGCAAAAGTTTCGAGAACCTTTTACGTGTACCGAATATATATACGTACCTATAGAATGTTCATGATACGGAGCAATACGGACTCTACCTGGTATTCATCTAGTGTATTTTACAGTGCCTGCTGCCAGCCGCTCGTATGCCCGTCGCCATTCTAAATTTCTTTTATCATTCTTACTTAGTGCTTAGTGTTGGGGGAAGCCACCACCACGGGAGGGTGTGGGTCACAAAACCCCCAGCGACAGACTGGTACCAAATTCACTGCGGGGTGTGGACGGGGCTCGGGTTTTAAGAAGACCGCCCGTCTGTCTTCGTCCGCCCGGGGATCGAACCGGACTTCTCGGTTGTGAGGCCAAGCGTGCTAACCCTTACACTACGGAGTCCCCTGGTGTGTGGGTGGTGTAAGAGAGAAAAAAGAAAAGAATCGTTAAGTGTCAGATTGTCAGAAATGCGTTGTAAGGGTGTGGGGGGGGGGGGTCGCAAGCCTTTCAAAAGGCTTGGAGGTGGGTATATAAAGGTATCCGTGGTGTAGGGGAAGCACGCTCGGGTTCACAACCGAGAAGGTCCGGGTTCGATCCCCGGGCCTGAGGCGGAAAACAGATGGGTTTTACTAAAACCGAGCCCTGTCCACCCAGAAGTGAATGGGTACCGGGGTTAGCCGGGTTGTGACTGCTCACCGGGTGATGGCTTCGGCCAACACAAAGCACTAAGGATGAATGATAACAAATGTTATATGGAGGCCGGGCCACACGGGCATTGATCTGGCCTGTAAAATACAACTAGAGGAATAAAACACACAGGATAGCTGCAACAGTACTTAGCTGTATCTTGCAGTTGATGTAGGAGCTCTGTGGTCTGATGGGTCGGATGGATTGTAGGTTCCATTCTACGCATCCAAAAAATTCCCGGGGAAAAACCGTTTACCGCAGGCATTGGTAGCATTTGTTCTTGTCCGTTCTATAGTGCCATGCATTACTGAGGTGCACAGCTCCTCACAAAACTTCCAGAAAATTGCATGGAGGAATCCTTCTTCTATAAAATACGTAAATGGAATGCTTCAATGCTTGTGCATGTTAAATATTACATCCATGTATGCAAGAGAAGGTACTATAACCATACACCCGCCTTCTCTGAAGCATCCTTTTACAAGTATTTAGTAGGAATGTTCGGACACTGTGATCGAATGCTCTATTTGCCAACACTCATTATAACGCATGAATAATTAAAAAACTCGTATATTTCCATTTGCATACTATGTTGGACATTACAAACTTAATGTAGTGGTTTGGTAGGGAATAATAGAAAATACGTCGAGCCCGACACCGAGAGCTACATTGCTTCGTGGTAGTTCCACGATGGACAGATGGCAAAATCTAGTACACAAATGCTCTTCGTAGATTTGTTCGTGTCCAAGCGCATTCATCACCCTAAAGTGACGCACAACCAAGGTTTTTTTTACAATGTGAGCTGCTTATCCTATCTGACAGAATTAAGTGACTAACTGAATTACATATTACTAGAGCTGACATGTACATTGTGCACCACCTACACATGATTCTTCTTCTTTTCAGGTCGCGGTGTTGGTGCATTTGGTGGCTGTACCTAAATGTATCCCACCATTAATTTGAACTATGATTACTGTATAAAACAGCCCTGACTGACTTACAATGGCCAAAACTTTATTTTTGTACCTATTGACATGACTATATACGAGAAGTACTACAAGCGACCCTTGGTATCTATAGAAAACACTGACACATGCCCTAATGCTGGATACGAGACACTGATGAGCAGAGATGACTCACAGTATGAGGATCCCGCTCGCGCACCGCTAGGACGAAAATGAGCCATCAGTGTGTATGTGTCTCCACATACTAAGGCGGTCCGGGCTTGTGATGGGCGTTACTTCTATCATTTTGACAGATTGTTACGGCAGGTGCTATTTCCAAGATTACCAGCAACTGATACCGTCCAGCGCTGTGCAATTGCAAGGGAACTTACTTCAAAAACAGGCCCTGTAGAGTGAGTGTACATATTCGTTTCCCAAGAGAAATCACGTAGCTAGTCAGCGGTCGTTACAGTGTGTACAGAGCAAATCAAAACGGGACAATTTTCACCCGACGGCCAGTTTAGCAGGTGGTCTATGCATCTTTGTAGTATTTGTAGTAGCTTTTATTAGCTAATAATGAAAAGAAGGGAGACGGTAAAGTCAGCATATATAGCAACATTATAAGGCATACAAAGCGAAATGTATTGTAGCATTAAAAAGGCGGACGCTATGTCACAAAAAATATTTACTAATATTTGAGAATTAACATTTGTGTTGTGTTACGTCATAATTCACCTCCGTCACAGCTAGTGGTCATGTGCTTGGCTGACTATGTTTTTGGAACTACGAAGGATTAGCAAGCTGGCACTGGCACTCACGAATGTAGGTGTCGCGAAATATTGTCAGGCGCGAAATCCTGTCGACCCCTCCATTCATCTTCTTATTCAACTTGGTTTTACAACTTAACTGCTGCCCTGATACATGTTACAAAGCGACATAGAGGCAAATAGCTTCCATTGAGAGCACTTACCAAGTACTTAATAGTTACTCATAAGGGGACTAAATATTCACGTCAAAGTAAAGCCTTTTCAGGTGTAGGTTTCAGGTTCAAATATCTTTGTCGAATACAGTGCATCTAACTACTCTCATAAAAATTACATATGTATTTCAGGAGTATCTCTGTAAACCTGCTTTTAGGGCAGCAGTATGCTGTAAAACCAGTGAAATGATGGAGGGGTTCTACGGAGTTTCGCGCATTGACTAACATTCCGCCACAAAATCCGGACCCACATCTCACGAGTGCCCAGCAGCCAGCAGCCAGCAACAAACACCTTATTAAATAATATTGCTCTCAAGGAAAACAATTACGTTAGCTCAGACTAGAGCAACAGGAAAGTGCAGGAAAGAAAGCTTGACAACTGTTTGTAAGTAAATGCTTTGTTATACATCGAGTACTCGATACATGTTATACACGAGAATATGTAGACTTGTTGCAACTTAAATTGTGCTATATTTTGGGGGGTGGTGGGAATGTGGGGCTTCAGACGGATGGGGTTGTTGGAGTTTGCTCCACCTGGTTGACTCAACCTAACTCACTCAGGTGAGTATATATATTTCCCAAACCCATCTCAAACGGAAAGATGTACTTTGATGTGCGGCCCCTTGTGAGTGGTGTAGTGCAGGCATTTAAACGTGCATGTCATTTTGGTTGCAAATTACTGCATGTAGTAGACAAAAAACAGTCCTATTAATGTAGATGAAATTCACATAAAGCAATATTTTGGACTATAAAGGTGGGAATGTTGTTGGTCCAGCATTCAACAGTTTGCAGCGCAAAAAACAGAGCTTTTGTATTCATGATACGTAGTATGGGATCAAAATTTTCAGATGTTTTGCCACAAGTACCAACAAATGCATGAAGGCCTGAACTCTTGCATGAAACTCATATAAACGGGCTGATTTAGGATTAGAGGATATAGGCTTCAGTGTCTGTTGGTTATTTACAGACTAACAATGCTATTAACGGAAAAAAGGCAATCATATTTTGCCAGGCCTCCCAAGCTGTCAGGTTGTATATCCTAATCCTGCTCAGGAGTAACAGACCTTTGTCTATCGTTGATTCTGTGCCGTAACTGAAATGTATTAGAAATAACTGGATTGGTCAGAAACGATGCTGAAAAGGACGATGCATTCCCCAATTTTCCTCTTATGGAGAGTCTTATGAACATGACTAAAATCAGCTTGCTCCTTCAAAACATTGACGGGATGTATCATTCAGAAGCAGATTTTACTTCTAAAACACTAATACAACGAAAGCAAAATCTCCCACTACCTTAGAGAAGCAAAATTCATTTAGTCATCCAAATTTTTAATGAGTACTTGATTCAGGAAAGCTTTGTTATACAGATGTTGAGACTTGTTGCAACTGAAAATTGTGCCTCTATATTTTTTGGGGGGTGGGTGGGAATGTGGGGTTTCAGACAGGGCTGGGGGTTATTGGAGGTAAGGTCGAGTATATGATCATTTCATCACACCCAAATCTCAAACTGAAAGAATTTAGCTAACGTTGATGTGTGGACATTGTGGCTTGGTGGTATGGTGAGCATTATAGTTTGTCATGAACTATATGTCACTCTTGGTGAGTGAATGGATTTATACTTGTATACTGTGTACTGCCTTGTAGTACTTTTTTATGTGTGAACTGTAGCCCTTTTCTTAGGTTATTATTTGAAGGAAAGGAAGTAGAGTACGTGTATTATGGTAAATTTTGTTTGTTCTAGATAAGATTTGTAAAAGTTTCTTCAATAAAGAAAGGCGTATGTTGTATGGCACAATTCAAACCTTGATAACCTTATATTGGGAAGTTATGGATGGTAGGGCTGGCTTCCATGGTGCTATATGTTCCCTTGCACTGAAGTACTTTTTTTAAACTTTGATCCCAGTGGTTCCGTAATTGATTTGCTAACGGAAATAATATATTTTAAAATGCCCACCAGTGGTATATTTCAGAAGGAACGATTTCTGTTAAAGTATCAAAGACAAAGAGGCATAATTTATTACGCAATAATCATGACACAGATGCACAAAATGACAAAGTATCCAGATAGCCCTTCTAACTTTCCTGAAATAATGGATATAGAAATGTAAGTATTAACGCCCACCACACGACTGTAAAACAGAAAAAAAAGTTGACCTGGCGAACTTTCACTGTTATCTACGGTAGTTCCTTAAAAATATCTTAATTTCTGACTTCAGATAAGTAGTGAGAAAGTTCATGTAATGTACACAAAGCAAGTAAAAATTAAATTACTTTTTGTGTCCACGTTAGTTATCATACTAGCAAAAGATATCAAAGTATAGAACAAATGTACAATAATGAAAGTTAGAATACGGAAGGAAACTCGATGTGTGTATCGCAAATCACGCGAACTTACCTGTTGTACAACATCTTTACAGTTGATTACGTTGCTCACTTCAGTGTTCAGGACTTACATGAACTCTGTATGATTTCTCAATACATTGACGTATAAAATATGCCTCTGACTGTGTTTTGATACTTCGTCCTTCTGAAATTCCAATGGTTAGGATATTTAAAAAATATATTATTTCCTGTAGCAAATAAAGTACAGGAACCACGGGATCAAAGTTAAAAAAAAAGTAAGTAGTGTCAAGGGAAAAACAGTGTTTTCCTGTCCTGAGGAAAAACAAACAAGGGAACCTATGGGCAGCCACATCTACCCTGTGGGGAGCGCTGCGGTCACAGTGAATGCACGGCAGGTGCAGTTCAGCTAAAGCAGTTAACTAGCCGTTAATAACGGAGCAACTGGGACTAAATCCGCTAACTGTGGCTGTTCAGGTTCCAAGGAGAAACTTGAAAGTGAAAGTGGCGAACGCCCAGGGAGTGAGTTCATAGGCCATTCTGTTGCGAAGATCTGTATGCGATTGTACGCCGTACATAAACATTGTATGTGTTGCTCTCCCGCGCAACCGACTCGAGGAGTGGTTTGCCACCAAACGACAACAACGGCGCGGGAAACAATGTTTGTAACACAAAAACGGCAGATGGCAGAGCGGTCGGGGATATTATGAGTGTTTCAAACTGCAGAAATTATAGGAGTACGTCATTAGCAGACGTGGAACTGCACTAAGGGCAATGCAGGTAAGTAATGCCTGCTGTTGTAAAGATTAAGGGATTAAGAGTGATATTACTATCGTCGTATATATAATGAAAACAACGATATACAGTGTTGGGAATTCTTCTTGCTAAGATATATCTTTCCTGTACAAGCTGCTGGTCCTGACACGGGTCCAGCTGCTGTGGTAGAAACAGAGTGCCTGAACACTGCTGCAGAAGTGTCTGACACTCTGAGGACACCAACAAGAAGTGCATTTTCATAACATGCTTTGGGGGAAGAAAACTAGGGATATTATAGTTTCACCCAACCAAAATGATTTTCTGATGCGCCTTTTTTTATTTTGTTTTTATGGTGTGTATTTTTGAAGAATCTGCTAACCCGTTATTCTGTCGCTTTGTTTTATTTATGTACCGTAAGATAGGTGCAAAAATGAATCAAAGCTGGGGCAAAATGAATCAAGTCACCATTGTTCTTTTAAAATGGCTGCCATATGTTGAATATTAGCTACATCCCTAAACTCAAGTGCTATCTAATCTCTAAGTATTATGTATTAAATAATATAGTTTAGCTTCGGTTAGGCTATGTTTTAAATTCATAGAATGACCCAAAGACTTTTTTCCATATTACTGATTTTTGTCACTTTTGGAATTGCTAAGCATCATATCTCAAAAAACTTAGTATCTAAATCAGAAAGACATGTTCTCCAGATCTTCAACTACAAATTTCCAAGGTAAGCATTGAAACAAGACTTCGGGTTATGAGGCAATGTTTAGGCGTTTTAAAGTTAAATACTTTTCATGGGGCAAAAATGAATCAGCCTTTCATAAACAATATTCTTGTCAAAAACAAAAAAAATTCTTGGAAAGAAACTGGAAGATTTTGACCCTACACTCTTCACTAATCGCCCCCCCCCCCGTGCAAGTAAGGCCCCCAACCTCTTGTCCTATGAAAGAAATAAGCGGGACATAGTGTCCGCCATCAGAAACCAGGAGCAGAGGGTCAATGTTGCAGCGGGACAGATTACTATTGCTGGACATGAATGAGGGCTCAAACCTGCCGCAGCACACACTTGTTCCCGCAAAGAAACAGTTAGAACCAAAAGAAGCCACAATAAGAAGAGGAAGAAGAGACCGAGCAAGACGATGGAAGAGGAAGAGCCTGAGACGACGAGGAAGAGGAGCCTGCTGTAATTCCGTTGGTAGCAGCAGATTGAAATCGACAGTTAGGTTCTTGTCGTTTGGAATAGGGCAATAAGTTGCCCAATCATCACGTTGCAAAAAATTAAGTAGGAAAGAGGGAAAGGGGTGTATGTTAGGTATTGGAGAAGACAGAGATAATATGAAACACAAACACGAACCTTGTTTCATTCAAGGAACCAGAGCTAGGTTGGATGAAGGCGTGCAAGTAGTGTGGA
Source organism: Chionoecetes opilio (assembly GCA_016584305.1). Classification (NCBI taxonomy): domain Eukaryota; kingdom Metazoa; phylum Arthropoda; class Malacostraca; order Decapoda; family Majidae; genus Chionoecetes; species Chionoecetes opilio. The sequence continues at coordinate 82,212 of JACEEZ010020770.1, forward strand.
TTGTTAAGCATTAAAGCTTCATGAGGTATATAGAATAGGTTAATGTTCAGAAATCTGTTGTTAAAAAAATGTCATCGTTAGGTAGGAAGGGAAGTCAAAGTGTCTGATTCATTTTCCCCATGTGGATTTTTTTTTTCATTTTTAAAGGAAAATTTTTTTACGTTTACAATAATGGTAGAAAGGCTCAGAATTAAGTTAGAGTGTAGAAGAATACCTTGTATATCTGAATTCGGTTACAAATCTCTGTAATAAAGACTTGATGTATTTTATTTCATTATCTAAAAAAAAGAAGCCAATTTAGATTCTTCATTACGGTATTATTATTATTTTTTTTTTAGTTTTTTTTTTTTTTATAGTTAGGGAAAGGTTAGGTTAGGACAGGTTAGTTTAGGTATGGGTTAAAGTTAGGTATAGGTAAAGGTTAGGTTAGGGTTTAGGTTATTTTTTTAAATCATCATTCTTGCAAAAACTAAAATTGCGACAGAAACGGTTAGCAGATTCATTCAAACACATAAAAAAACAACCAGAAAAAAATAAGACGCATCAGGAAAATCGTGGTGGGTGAAAAACTATCAGTGACCCCAAAAACTAGATAAATAACCTATTTGGTTGTAATGGCGAGAACTTTCGCGGTCATTTCAGAGACAGTACTTTACAGCCAAAAATACGGGGCTTTCTAATGGAGAGAGTTCGTATCCGGCAAAACCATTAAATATAAAATATATAAAACAATTCCATCACCGATAATTTGTATGCAGGTTAAGGTATAGGTCGGCCTTTATATTAGTGGGTTAAAGGTTAGTTATGTTTCATTATAACCTACATAGAGAACGAGGTTACAGTGTTGTTAATGGAAAACGCCAACCATAAAATTTAGGTGATGAAATATATATATATTTTGTTAATAGTGGTTTTCCGGAAATAAAAAAACCTCCATTACAAAAAGGACCTATTTAGGACAGGAAAAATTGTTATCGGTGTTTCTGAAAACGACCGCAACGTCATTGTCCAGTATTACCGAATATCTCGGTAGAAAGCTGGCCTGCCAACCAGCTGGGTGGGTATGAAACTGTCGCCGAGGATAAAAGGAAGGATTAAAGTGTACTGTTCACTGTTGGACATCACATTTCTGAAGACAAAAACATTTTCTTTTCTTTTTAACCTTGATTTGTTTTGATTTTTATTTAGCTCTCCCGTTTATGGAGCAAATGAATAAATCTATTCCAAGCGATTATTTTAATGGCAGAAAGGATACATTAGGCTAGAAAGGAATTAAGATAGGCGTAAAAACAGTCAAAATAATGATGCCGATCCTTGGACGCGCTTGTGTTGGTAGGCTGCTTTGCAGCCACGCTTGTGGTGGTACGCCTGCTTCTGCAGCCACCGCTTTGTTGGTACGCATGCTTCTGCAGCACCGCTTGTGTTGGTGTACGCCTGCTTCTGCAGCCACCGCTTTGTTGTACGCATGCTTCTGGCAGCCACCGCTGTGTTTGTACGCCTGCTTCTGAGCTCAACGCTTGTGTTGGACGCCTGCTTCTGCCGCCACGCTGTGTGGGTACACTGCTTCTGCAGCTACCGCTTGTGTTGGTACGCTGCTCCTGCAGCCACCGCTTGTGTTGGTACGCCTTGCTTCTGCAGCCACCGATTGTGTTGGTACCGACTGTCAAATATCACCGGCGGCATTTCTTGAAGATCCACCGGTGGAGATACGACGTGGGGAATCTCCACGCGGGATCTGACGAGGCATTCTGCATAGAGCCCTAAAAGTAACTTGAAGAGGCGAATCGATGTCTTTGGTAATAAGTGTCTTTTGCAGAATCATTGGGGTATCGCTGTGATGCTTACGTGTCAATTCAGCGATTGCACCGTGAGACTGAATCGAGGCTATTACCTGCATAGTCCGTCAGCGCCGATTCAGAGCTATATGGGATGTGGCACGCTCCCCTGAAACCGACTTTCCCCACCAGCAGGGCTGTAAATCTATAAAGAGGGACAATCCGGTGTGGATTCAACCGAACCATTCAATGTGATCACCGGACTTCCTTAAAAACTAAGCGTAATGATTTATCATCTCAATTTACATATATGTTAGTTGTGCATTAATTGTGGTAAGTTGTATGTAAGGTGACTATGGGCAAAGTACATAAAATGAGTTGTTTTTTCTCACCACTACGACATGTAGGAAACATTTACATGTAATACATAGTTTTGTCAGTTTTCTAGGAAATAGGGGGGCTCGCTCATATAATTGCTCATGAATTTCATATTTCACGATATTTTACTACAGAACAACAGTGTGTGGAGTCATGAAGCAGTGTGCTTCTAGTGGCAAATTTAGAGACAGCAAAGGGGGCTAACTAAAAGCAGGAAAAAAAAACATGCGTCTGGCGAGAGATCCGCAAACATGATGTGCCAAAACGCAGGTTACACTGTCAATGGGGGACATGTGTGACGCCAAGATGCGTGGTTTGAAGCAAAGGTGTGTAATTGCATGACAAACACAAGTCTTAACAAAACATTGGTTGCAAAGACTTTGCATATACTATTTGTTTATTGTATTCACAATGGATGTGGTATATCACCGGTACTGGTGTCAGGCATGAAGTCATAAGTCAGAAGCAAGTACAAGTAAAAATAATTCATATTTTCCTCACAAGTTTCTACTTTCTTAATTAAGTAGTAATTGAAAATGTCAATACTTTACTTTTCTCAGGTACAAGGTCGTCAAGATAACCGCCAAACTAAAGTGGACGGGGAGTGAAGGACAGTGGGCAGTACTATGGACCTCATGGATGAGCTCATGGCACGGTGACCCTATATCGTCCATGTGCTGGGGAGTCCTCTCTTGCAGGGTACATTATATTGTATTATACATGTCATGTATTTATCTTTGTCTTACTGGTTGCATTTGTCATGATATCGAGAGAGATAAGGAAGCAAAATAAGATTATTTAACATCATCGAACTGTAGAGATGTTAATGTTACAGAATGTACCCACTATTAATTGTAGAGACAGTGGTAGGGTAGGCAACTTAAAAAAAAGAGGAGCAAGAGTGAGAAAACTTTAGTAGGCAAGTAGGAAGCCGGTGGAGGACCTTGGAGTCATTGTACTTCTTGAAACTTAAATGCAATAGGCTCCAAAACGAGATTATATAATCAACTGCAATGTTTCTGTTAATGTAACTAGTCATGCCAAGCTTAGAATACTACTTCTATTTTTTTCTTCTCCTTTCAGGCTGAGAAAGGGAAAAGGAGAGGAGGAAAAAAAAAAAAAAAAAAAAAAAAAAAATATTTATTTTCCTTTCATGGCTGCATACCTTTATTGAGAGGGGCTGGCCTTCTCAATAAGTTAGAGGTTTTAATAGTCACTTATTATGTTTTTAATGTACTATAGTTCTTTATGTAATTTTGTTATTTTAAATATTTTATATTCTATCTTAAATTTTGTTTTTTTAATTTACTTTTCGTGTATTTATGTAAGCCAGGCGTCAATAACCCCGGCAGTTGCGGCGCCTTAAAAACTATATATCTATCTATCCGTTCATGGTGACCACAGGCTGTATTGTAAGTTATATGACCGGCAAACATGCGTTATTTGAGAAAAAATGCCCTCATTTTAGGGTTTGCTCATTCTTTCTTCAAAAACCAGTCATTGAAGCTTTCAAAATAATTTGCACGTAACAATATGAATCTGTTGATTTATTAAACTGTTATATCTGAATTTTCAGTGCCATCAGTCAGGACAAAATACTCACACCAACTCCTCCAACCCCATCAGCCAGCCGTCAACATCATCGCAACCACTTTCCCCGATCGGAATCGGGAAAATTACCCGATTGATTATTTTTATATTTAGGTAACGCTAATTTATGCCATGGTTCTCATTCATTATCAGACAGCGAAATATCGCAAATGGAAGCTAATAAAATTGCGCTTCTATTGATACTGCTTCTTGCTAAAAGTTGACTCGCGAAGTTTTAACTGCGAAAAAGTGAAGCGGTGAATAATAATTGCATTGCATATTTTCAGTGTCTCGTAATAAGCATTTCTTAGCGTGTTTTACTGTTTTATTGACTAATATTATAGAACAAACATTTACGAACATTACAGTATATCATATATACTGAAAACCAGTTATATGATCCGTATATATATATATAATTATATATGAAAATCCGAGTGGCCCTCCGATTCAGGCCCTGTGCGAACAGGCGATATCTGTCGTTGCACAGTCCAGGTTCTACATACAGGGTCTATGCCCAGACCTATTAAGAGTCGCTGCGGACCTCTCCACAGACCTTTTCAGTACCACTCTAGGGCCCCCGCATGAATGGGCCTACGACCCAAACCTTCAGGGTTCGCCTTGGAGCTGTGAAGCGACTACAAGGCAAGAGGTGCTGGCAGAAGAACTCGTGAAAACCAGCAGCAAAACTTCCACGGGTGGAGACTGTTTACTGCATAGGAGGGGTACACCGAGCGGAGCGTGCTCCCTACCGACGGTTAAAGTAATCGTCCAGACCATTTCATCATTCCTGATTTAATGCAATCAAATCATAGCCATAACGAGTATATCAGAGCAATACGTCTCACTTTTGGTATCCAGTCAGGCGTTTGTAAATAATCCGCAATCAAAATCTGCAAATTCCCGAGTTTTCAAAAACCACCAAGGTTTGATAATGACGCTCATGCTCATGGTCGGTGACGTAGCATCAGGGAGGCCATCTTCCCGCGCTTGGATCAGAGGCACGTAAAACACAGAGATTAAAATAGGTACTGAAGAATCTTTGGGTTGTTTTGATAAATTTTTAGTGCTAGATGCACAGCCATGCATCCTTTATGGGGGCAGCAAAGACAGCTGTGCCTTTCGAGAAAAGTTTGCAACGGAAAGGAGGTGGCGTGTGTAGGTGTGATACACGCCATAGTGTGTTGGGGCGAGCAGTTGTGTTGAGAACCGTGTGTAGTGTACACATGCGGGTGAAAGACCAGCGGAGAATGGCAGCGTGACTAGTAGGCCTACCCAGTGTGTAGGTGGGGACGACGAGTGTGAGGAGAGCCGTGTACACGGGTGGTGATGGACAAGGGCGGCGACCCCCCCCGTAAGATAGTGACTTAGGCCAACACCAGACACAGGACCAGGTGCCCTGTTAGACCAAGGACGCATGATGGCAAGCAGCGGTGGACCACCACGACGTGAGGGCTTTTGCCTCTTAAACAAGACAAAGTAAACCAAGTAAATCAGTTGTGGATGTGGGCGTGCCCTGTGGTTGAGAGACCCTGTGGGAGTGTGGCTGTCACCACTTTCTGCCTTCAGCCACGGCATATTTTCCAAAACTCTATGCTGTAGTTAATGCTAGTAGGTGGTTTCCTGAGTAATGACGTTGGACTGTAGCTCCAAAACTAAACCATAGGATTTCTCGAAGGACTCATTGTGATTCCACAAACACATGGTTTAACCTTATTTACCAGTCCATGTTTTGGAGAAGTGCCCAGGTTCCCCTGCTAACCTCAGCCTCTGCTACACCTGTAATTCCCCTTCGTACTTCGGGCTCAAACCTATAGGATCCCATGGGACATCTGAGTTCGATTTCTCATGCATAGTATACGAGACCAGCGCATCATTTCTTTCGGTGTCAGGATTGAGCACGTACCTCTTAAATCGTCCACAGCGACAGATTCACTGTTGACACCGAAGTACAATGCTCATGATATAACATTTGTCGACAGGTGTCAGACAGAGGTGTCTGCGGGCGTTCCTGTTCTGACGTCATCAATAACCGTCGTAGCCCTGTGGAGGGGAAGATTTTTTTTTTCGCGCGCTTTGACACAAGGTCAGTGTTTTTTACGGAAATAAGGCCTGGAAATCAATTATGTGTGGTGGATTAGGGTTTTGAATATTCCCCCTTTTCCTTCCCCCCCTTCTATTTTTTCCCCAATTTTCTCAAACCCTTTCCCACTGGGGCCCCCCTTTTTCAGCGTTTAACACCCAAAGACACAGTGGCCCAAGGGTCCCAACCGGAACCGGTCCAACTGAGAAAAAACCCGAGACCACCCTAAAACCGCTGAAACTCACACAAGCTAGAAACTTTCTTCTGAACCCGCATTTTACAACATCGACTCCCTGGTTAAACCAGGATTCCAAAATTTGTCCCTTTTTAAACTTTTTTAACACTCTCTTTATCTTCCTTCTCCCCCACGCCTTCCCACTGGTATCTGCCCAAATTTTGTTCCCCAAACAGGTTTTTCCATTCACAGTAACCCCAGCCCTACTGACCAATTAATTTTTTGTAATGGACATTGAGTTCTCTTGTTCTGAGTTTTACTCATCCTTATGGCTCTATTCGTTTAATACCTTTACAACCTAGCAATTTTAACTTTTTAACATCTCTCTTAAACTTCATTTAAATAATGATTATTTTTAAAAAACCCCAAAAATGTCAGAATTATCCCCTTAATAATTTTAAAATCTCACTAATTTGGAATTTTTATTCACACCATTTTTTAAATGGTGTAAATTTAAAAGTAAATTCCTTTAAATTCTTTAAAAAATAGTTTAAAAAACCGGAAATAAAACCAACCTAATCCCATGAATAATTTTTCATGTTTACTCTTTAAAATTTTAACAAGTTTATACTTAATTTTTTATGAAAATTAATATCATCTATTTTAATAAATTAAGGATTTAATGATCATTAATTAAAGGAAAATAAGATTTCAAAATTTGGTAAAAAAATTTTTTACAATTATTGTAAATTCACTATTTTGAACCTAAAAAGGAACATTTTTAATTAACATGTTTTTCTATTAATTTCTTTTCTAATATAATCATAAAACAATACCCTACAAAATTAAATTATAGTTTAAGTGAAAAGGAAACTAATTTAGTTAACCAAAAAACCCCGGGTTGGGTATGGAAAAACCTTGGGAAAAGGTTCCTGTTTAAGCAAGGGGGGAGGGGGTTTGATTTAACATAAAATTTTCTTAAATCTTGTAAGTTTAATTTTAAAGGATTGGTTTTGCAAGGGTTAATGTTTTCCCCTAAAAGAAAAAGGAAATTAATTAAAAATAATTTTAATTAAGCCACATAACGGGTTAAACCCTCAAAAAATGTAAAAATAAAAAATTGGGACCTTTTGAATATTGTCATAGACGCAATTTATAGGCAATGATCAGGTTTTCGTTATTCTGCTGCACGGTAAAAACGCAAAGTTTACTCATAATATAAAAATCCTATTGTAACTTCACAATGGATTAATTTCACGAAATTGCATTTGCTACTTTTTTCAATGAAACTCGAAAAGTCCTGAATCCGAACACTAGTACACTCTGTCTAAACGAACCAAACTTTACCCAGATTTATATTGTTAGAATTACAGTAATATGTATTATTGCACTTTATTTGTCATGATAAGTGAAAGAATGGCAAAAGCGTTACTCTGTCATGAGTTTCCGAGCAACTGTCTGAGCATATTATACCTGGTAAGAACAAAATATATACGGAATAATTCCGTTTCAACAGCTGGGAATGCCTTCTTAATATATACTATATTTTATATATATATAAATATATTATATTATAAATATAGTTACCTTATAATATATATATATCTAACTTATAAAAGGCAGGGATCGAGAAAAGAAATGGAGATAAATGAACCTTGTGTGAGGGCGAAAAAGGCATTGGCCCCTTGGTTTCATTTCCCTTTCCAGATGAGAAGAAGTTGACACGGGAACTGTAACCGTGTCATTTTTGGACATAGGGTAGTAATTAGACCCAAATCTTACTGGTTTATACGAACATGGACTTCGTGACGTTTGCTATCAATATGTCTCGGTTCTAGTGAGTATTTTAATGATTGATTGATTGATTTTAGTTTTAAGGCGCCGCAACTGCGGGGTTATTGACGCCTCCCTACAGAAGATGACATGTAAAGTAAAACTAAAAAACAAATTTTAAGATAGAATAAAAATATTTAAAATAACGAAATACATAAAAGAATAAGAGTACATTAAAAACAATATAATTAATTAAAAACATCATAACTTTTGAGAAGGCCAGCCTTCTCAATAAATGTATGGACTTCGTGTCCCGGAGAGAAACCCTCTCTCCAATGCCAGGGAGAGACGGTAAGCACCGTCCGACCCGCGACACCGGGACAAAAATTGCACACGTAGGTCCCCAAGACTGGGACACTCGACCAGCAAGTGCCGCACAGTTAAGGGGACCAAACAATCATCACAGTAAGGAGGGTGGCCCCCCTCCATGAGGAACCCATGCGTATATAGAGTGTGACCAATACGCAATCGTGCCAAGGCAGTCTCCCATCTCCGGGAGAGACCGCAGTAGCTCCAGTCCTCGATACTTTGGCGGATGGTGCGCAGTTTATTTTGCCCTATAGTAATCCAACGTTTCCTGCCAACTGTTGTGAACTGATCTATGGATTGCCGAGCGCAGGTCCGTAGCCGGCACTGCAAAATGTGATAGAGCTGGTCTTCTAGCTGCAGCTTTTGCCAAGGCATCAGCTTCCTCATTACCGGCACACCTACATGTGCCGGTACCCAACAAAAGCTGACCGTCCGGCCTCGCCTCTTGAGCAGATAAAGCCATTCCAGGATGGCATTGACCAGCGGATGGGGAGAGTTAAAATTACATAGTGATTGAAGAGCACTACAAGAATCACTAAAATTGTAAAAGAAACATCCGGAAGGGTAAAAATAATCATGAGAGCATATAAAATAGCACTTATTTCAGCCGTAAAACAGATGAAACACTTGGGAAGGCTGACGCCTTTGTTAAACGATGGGAATACGACACCGTAACCAACTCCTTCGTCTGATTTGGAACCATCAGTAAAGACAGGGACCGAACTCTGATGTGTGCAAAAAACTGGGCACGCTCAGCCTGAGGAGGTAAAGACCCTTTTGAGAGCGGAAGGCTTTTGCAAAAGGACACTTCTGGGAGAAGCCATGGACCGACTGTCGTAGGCCTATGCGGGCAGATCCGTAAAGCAGGGAAGGATAGCGTCTCCATAATAGCTGTCAATCGGAAACCAAGGGGCTTTGGCAAGCTTCTTCGCCCATGGTAAAGTTGCGATCCTGAATCACAAGACACAGCACGGCAAGCTATTGAGTCAGGGAGGCGTTGGAGGCGATACCAACATCTTAACAGGAGGGACTGGCGTTGAAGATCTAATGGGAGGACACCAGCATCCACCAATAGACTTGGGATGGGAGATGACCTGAACGCCCCGGTTGCCAGACGGACACCAGCATGATGTACCGAATCCAGCATCCGCAGTCGAGTGGGTGTGGCAGAGGAGTACACTTCACATCCATATTCAAGCTTCGAAAGGATAAGTGAGCGGTGAAGATAGAGGAGTGTAGCGCGATCAGCCCCCCAGCTGGTGTGCGAGAGGACTTTCAGTAGATCCATGGTCCGGAGACAGTCAGTCTTGAGAGCACGAAGGTGAGGTACCCAAGTCAGTCTATTGTCAAAAATGAGTCCTAAAAACCGGGTCTCTTCCCTACATGGTAATCTCTTCCCGTAAAGATACAGGTCTGGGTCGGGATGAATCCCACGGGTTCTGCAAAAATGAACCGCTACAGTCTTCGTTGGAGAAAACCGGAAGCCACGATTCGTCGTCCATTCACAAACTTTATCAATAGCAAGTTGAAGTCTTCTCTCTGCAACCGACATCCTGGAAGCAGCAAAAGAGATTGATAAATCATCCACGTATAATGTACTAACAATCCCCTCTGGCAGTACATCAACAAATACCATTGATGGCCACAGCGAAACAGAGCTACACTCAAGACGCTGCCATGGGCGGATGCACACCAGGAAGCAAGTGTTCAGAAGGAAATTATATTGCCAACTCGGACTCGAAGAAACCGGTTTGTTTAAGCAAACTTGGATGAATACAGGCAAACGGGGAGCGGTAGCGGAGTGGTTAGCGTCTCCGACTGGCGTTATCGGTGACCCGAGTTCGATCCCCGAAGAAAAACAAAACCTTCTGCACCGTCGAGTGGCCTAGAACCCACATGCCCTGCCAGTAAACTCTACCTTCGATTGCGAGTGCATCGGAGGACACAGGGGGGCGGAATGGAGCCTCTAACTCATGCAGGCGTCACTATAAGAATCCTGCCTGCGCCACCACGAGCGCGAGGGACCAACCATCACAGCCCTCAAGTGAACCTCAGGAGCCTACATCGAGTCCATGGGTCACCACTGCCTAACAGGGCGCTCATAGGCACAAAAAAAAAAGAAAAAAAAAAAAAAAAAAAAAACCGACGATCCTAGACCAATTGTCATACAGAGACTGCATATACCGTGTCTCCAAGCTGTGTCATAAGCTTCCCAAGGTCGAAATATATGGTCACATGGTGTTGTCGAGAGGCGCAAATGCCCCCGCATATGGATGACTCTAGGGAATAAGCGCTTCCGTAGTGGAGTGATGCTACGGAATTCCACCCCCCAATGAGAAAGGAGAAAAAGTTTTCCCGTTCCAAAAACCATATAAGGTTCGACTATTTACCCATTTTTTCGAACAGCTTACACAACGGCATGAAAGTTAGGGATATGGGGCAGAAATTGCGGTAGTGAGTGGTCCTCCCAGGCTTAGGATCGGGATCACACCCGCCACACCCAGCTTTTTTTTTTTTTGTTTCTTTTTACATTTGTAACTCTAGCGTCTTGTAGGCAGTGGTGATCCAGCTCGGATGGTAGGCTCTCTGGAGGCTCACTTGAGGGCTCTGGTTACTTATCAGCTGGTTGGTCCTCGCCCGTGGTGGGCAGGCAGGAATTCTTATAGTGACGCCTGTGATAGAGGCTCATGCGCCCCCCTGTGTCTACGATGTACTCGCAATCGAGAGAGTGATGGGGCAGGGCATGTGGGTGTTCTTAGGCACTCGACGTGCAGCTACTTGAGAATGTCCTTCAATCCATATTCTATTATAGATGCTCAACAGAAAATCTAGAGCCTCATCTCGAGATGACAGCGCATTCTCATATGAAAAAAACAAACAAAAAAAAAAGGGGGACAAGTGAAACGTGTAGATGTTTTTTTTTAAAACCAATGATCAGTATATAGGATACAGTATGAATTTTGAGATTAATACAGCTACAAGACATATAAGTAGCAGAACTTGAGCGTCATAACTCAAAACAATGTTTTCAAAACTTCAAAATTAATGTATGTAAAAAGTTATGAACGGATTTTTCATTGTTTGTTGTGTTGGATAGAAGAATACTAGGGGAAGAATCCTGCGGATGCATGCAGCTCTACGTATCATATATTGCTGACAGTGAGTAATAATGTTTCAAAAATCAAGGGTAAAGATATTCTTTTACACACACACAAACATAAACTTTTAGCGCAACAGATGAATGCATCGATGCAAACGTCAGGGTGCTAGACTAAGGCCCGGTTCACACTTCACGTTTTTGCTACGTGTGTCTTGTTATCGTGACGTCACCGTGACGTCACGATGACGTTACCCCGTCTCCCTCCAGCTCGTTCTTATCAGAAAACATTGCAGTATAAAACCGCCTTGCTTTCCTTACTTCCTCCCTTTTGTACCCCATGACACACCTATTACTCCCTTCACTATATGCTCCTTCACTCCCTGCCTTACCTATATAGCGCTACAATCCCTGACAACAGGCTATTGCAACGATTACAAGTGGATTCTGTATAGCGGGGTTATCCCAAAGGTGTTGCCATATTGCAGTCGTGGCGCTATTTTTCAAGTCACTAATAATTACTACCTATTTCACGGCCTGTAGAGGGTGTTGGTGGCGTAGCGTGATGCTGTAGGAAGGATGGTATATAGTAGCTACTAGAAGGGCACGTGAGAGGGTTAGAACTAGAGAACACGAGAAATAACGCAGGAAAATGCACAAGAGGTAGTGGTGGTGGTGGAGCTTACATTCAAGCAGCGGTGCCGCTGTTCCGCCTTCAAGCAGCGGGACACAATATTTTCACATCATGTATGTCTTCCATTACTAATATTGTCTTCCAGAATCACTGGTATTAAATATATTTTAAATCAGACCTTGGAAACAGCATTATTTTGATATTGCAAAACTTAGTTACGTATAATCTATATATATAAATCTCAACATTTGTCTGTCTGTGTGTCTGTATGTTCGTTATAGACTCGGCTACAGATGGCCAAAACCCCACATGCTGCACATATTTGGAATCCTCATGACCCAGCAGAGAACATAGGCTATGTTTCGATGGGCGTGGCCAACCCTGGTGGGCGTGGCCAGCAAAAACAACCTAAAAACGGCTGTGGCTGCTAAACCGTGCGAGATATAGACGACACTGTAGTCCAAAATTGTTGGCCGTGATCGACTTGGGGGGATGGAAGATGTTTTGAGGGGCGTGTCCGACCCCGGTGGGCGTGGCAAGCAAAAACAACCTAAAAACAGCTGTAGCGGTTAAACCGTGCGAGATAGAGACTTGAATTTGAAGCCCAAATTTGTTGGCCGTGATTGACTTGGGGGGATGGAAGAGTTTTTCTCACTTCCTTCACTAATTTCGGCTCAAAACCGTCTTCAAATATAACGTGTCGCAGGCCCCCCATTGGGCCGCAGGCCCACAGCCCTCCGCAGGAGCTAGGAGAAAGGTTCCCGGAGGGCACCCTTTCTGCTAGTGTTCTATAAATTGTGGCACCACCGCTCACGCTTTCTGGAGAAAGCCCGCCAAAAGAATTGGCGGCTCCGAATCTTGGAGCCTCGAGACGCACGTCTTTCAAGGTTACACAAGCAGGAAGTGACGCTCACGGTGACGTCACGATGACGTCAAAGTTGACAAAACGCACGTAGCAAATGCGTGTAGTGGGGAACCCCGATAAATGAGGCGTCCCCCATAAGAAGGCTGCTCACGCCAAAGATAACAATGTATGCACTCTATTGAGCTCTTAACTTTCGCATGTGAGTGGATGAGTGTCCCAAAAACAAATACAGTGGTACAGTGTTCGAAGGGAAACTCATCCACTATCACGCGAAAGTTAAGAACTCAATAGAGTGCTATATATAGTTATCTCGGTTTGGCCGGGTGGCGCGAGAGACTCTTTTTATGCGGGACGCCTCAAATATCCTCTAAAATTGAGAAAAAAAAATAGATCCCTATATATCTGATTCAAAATCAACTTGATACATTTCGCAGTGCAAAAAATTTAGAGAAGAACCCTTTTTTTTTCAATATTGATGAAAATTGCCCCAGAAGGTAGTATATATATATATATAATATATATTATATATATATATATCTATATATATATATTAATTAAAATATATATATATATATATATTATATATATATATAATTATATAAAAATATATATATATATATATATAATATAATATAAATATTATATATATATTATATTATATATTATATTATATATATATATAATATTATTATATATATATATATATACAATTTGGAAGTATTTATTATTTATCCCCCTTTTCCTTTTCCCCCCCCTTTTTCAAACCACTAAAATTTTTTAGTTTAATGTTTTCGAAAGGCCCTGAGAGACAACTCGAGTCAAGAAAGGGGGTTTTTTGTGGTTCCAGACTGAGCCGAGACCCCAAGAAGCAGAGGGTAGCGGGGACCCGGCGAGCGGGAGATACGGTCCCAGGGAAGTTTAGGGACTCGCCTGGCCCCTAAGTACCTCAGGGTCAGGTAAAACCAAGGGTAAAGGAATTCCCCCTGGAAAAGGGGTCGGGAATCCAAGGGCTATTCTAGTGTGTGTGGTGAGGTAAGGCGAGAACGTTTACCGGGCATTTTTTGGGGCCGACGAGGCGGCCCCCGTGGGTAGCCCCCTGTGGTGTGTGTGCGCGCCTGTACGAGAGGCCGGCATATGGTGTCCCGGGGTGGCACTGTGTGGCGTGGGAGGCACGGGGATTCCGGGGGAGGAATTGCCCCGTGGAGTAATGGCGCCGGGCGAGGCGGCCATGTAGTGTGCCTGTGAACAGTAAGGGGTTGTTTGGGGGTTATGTAGGTCTACCTAGACGGCCCAGGAAGAACGGGGTTGGAGTTGCATTGGTGTCTAGGTGTTTTAGATTTGTGGAGTGACCTTGCAATTTTATGGAGTTACCAATTACCACCTGAAAGGACCCCTTGTGTTTGCCTAAACCCTCCCCCCTGGGGTTTTTGAACAGCCCGAGAGGGGAACCCAGCCCGGGAAGTCCTATTTTCCCAGCACGAGCCCCGTTTTGGCTACGGTCCCCCCCCCAGTCTTAGGGACCCCTTTCCCGACTCCAGAGAGCAGCCCCGGGGTAGGGGGTAGCGAGGGCAGTGAAGTAAGGAAGGAAAAGGGGGGCGTTCGTTGCAATACATTATTAATGCTTTTTATCAGCAGTTTTGGGAGCTTCAGAATATTCGTATCTGCAAATTTTTTGAATTTTCCTTTCAGTACAGCAGTGAAAATTTTTACAAAATATATATTTTTGGTAGTGGTTTTGGGAAAAAATGCACGAAAGTTTTATAACGAATATCCGACGTAAAAACAAGAATGCCCCTAATCGATAGTTTTTAGCCTCAATATTTTTTGGGGATGGGGGGAATTTTTTAGGAAACCAAAACCCCCTTCCCTTTCTTGATATAGTCTCCCACCCTCTCCGTTTCCAAATTTTGGAAATTCTGTGTAACAAAAAAAAAAGAAATCGGAGGCACATGCCTCAGTGGGCTGCTGCCCCCTGACTGAGGGTGTCAGGGGGCCCCCTGACGGAGAAATAACATGGCCGTTAATGTTTAGATACCGCGCTGCCCGGGGACAGAGGAGTCAAAGGGGCCCTGACAGAACGCCCCGCCCTTATACATGCAAAACCCTAACAGCAAAGCTACGCTACCTGATTTTCAAGAAGATTTGGTTTTCCATCGAGTGTGTTTTTATATATTTTCATTTCTGTAAATGAGCAAAAGGATACTTAAAAAAGACAGTGAAGATGAAAAAAAGTAAAATGAGAAATGAGTAGTTTAAACAACCAGAGTATTCTATGGCGAATTAATCGAATGAAAATACCCGGCGTGGGGGAGGCACGAGCTGGGAAAAAAGCGTTGTCTCTCCGCGCGGGAGGCAGAATGAAAAAAAAAACATGTACATCTGGGCGCACATGCATTTGAGGGGCACAACATTTTTTGGGGGAGCAGCATTGAGGCCCCCCCATCGGGCACCATGCCTGGGAAACCCCCGCGCCCGCATGAGACAGTTCCCAGAAAAATAAGAATGGACACATCAATAAGCACCAAAAATTTTTTCTCAAGTTTTTTTTTTGTAGACACAGGATACATCAAAGCGAAAAAAGAGCGCCCCGGGAGACAACAAAAACAAAGGAAAAAAAAAAAATAAAAAATATATAGCTAAATTAAAAAAAAAAAAAAATAAAATAAAAATAAAAAATAAATAAAAAAAAAAAAATTAAAAAAAAAAAAAATAAAAAATAATAATAAAAAAAAAAATAAAAAAAAAAAAAAAAAAAAAAAAAAAATAAATAAAAATAAAAAAATAAAAAAAAAAAAAAAAAAAAAAAAAAAAAAATATAAATAAAATTAATTAAAAATTTAAGAATAATATTAATATAAATAAAAAAAAAATAAAAAAATAATAAATAAAATAAAAAATATAAATAATATAAAATATAAAAAATATTTAATAAAAATTTTATATAAATATATATTAATTTATATTAATAAATAAAATATTTTAAAATTATAATTAAATATATATAAATATATAATAATATAATAATATTTAAATATAAATAAAAATATATATAATATTATATATATAATATATAATTTTATAAATATATAATTTATATAATATAAATATTTAAATAATAATAATTTTAAAATTTTATATATAATATATTTATATAAAAAATATATATTTAAATAATAATAATAATATATATAAAAAAATTAATATCTAATAAATTATATATATTAATAATATAATATATTTATATATTTATAATAAAAATATATTAAAAATATATTTATATATATAATATATATAATAATAAAAATTAAAATATAAAATATAGTTAATAAAATATAAATAAAAATATTTTAAAATAAAAATATAAAATATAAAATATATATAATAAAATATAATATACATAAATTTTAAAAATATAGAAAATATTAAATTTAATAATATAATATAAAAATATAAATATATAAATATAATATAATAATAAATATAATAATATAATTTAAAAAATTAAAATACTAAAAAAAAAACTTTCAATTTTTTTAAAAAGGGGTTGGATTAAATATTATATAAAAAAAGAAAAATTTTAAAAACAAAATTTTTTTGCATAATAAAAATTCATTTTAAATTTTTTAAAAAAAATATAAATTAATAAAAATTTTAATTTTAAAAAAATTTTTAAAAAATTAAAAATTTAAATTTTTTTTAAATTTTTTAAAAAAATTTTTAAAGTTTAAATATTTAAAAAATTTAAAAAAAAAAAAAATTTAAAAAAAAATTTAATTAAAATTTTTTAAAAAAAAATTTTCCCAAATTTTAAAAAAAAAAATAAAAAAAAAAAAATCTTTTAAAATAAATAAAATTCAATTTTTAAAAAAAAAAAAATTGGGTTTTTAAAATTAAATTTAAATAAAAAATTAAAAATATAAATTTTAAAATATAAAAAAAAAATAATAAAATTTTTTTTTTATAAAAAATTAAAAAAAAAAAAATAAAAAAAAAAAAAAATTTAAATTAAAAAAAACAAAAAAAAAATTTTTTAAAAAAATAAAAAATAAAAATATTTTTTTTAAAAAAAAAAATTTTTTAAAAATTTAAAAAAAAAAAAAAAAAAAAAAATAAATTTAAATAAAATATAAAATAAAAAAAAAAAAAAATTTAAAAATAAAAAAGAAAAAAAAGGAAAAAAAAAAAAAATTTAATTAAAAAAAAAAAAAAAAATTTTTTAAAAAAAAAAAATTTTAAAAAATAAAAAAATTTTAAAATAGAATATTTTTTTATTTAAAAATATAAATTAAAAAAAAAATTTTAAATTATATTAAAAAAAATAAAATAAATTAAATATAAAATTTAAAATAAAAATAATTAAAAAATTTTTAAATTAAAAATAAATAAAAAAAAATTTAAGGAAAAAATAAGTGGGGTTTTCGGGAAAAAAAAGGGAAAAAAAAAGGGAATTTTTTTGGAAGTTAGTTTTTTAAAAAAAGGGGACCCCAGGAAATATTTTTGGGAAAAAAGCTTAAATTGGGGTTAAAAAAAAGGGGAAGTTTTTAAATTTTTTTAAAAAAAAAGTTTATTGGTAAAAGGGGTAAAAAGGGGAAATTTTGAAATTTGGTGGTTTAATAATATTATTAAAAAGTTTTTAAATTTGGTATTTTTTTTTAAAAAAATGTTTTTTGTTCGGTAGTTTTTGGGGAAAAAAATTCTTAGGGGATGTTTAAGGGTTCTAAAGTTTAAATGAAAATTTTTCTTAGGGGGCCCAAAAAGAAGGGCCCCGAAAAATATTTCCCCATTGTTAAATTCAGTTTAAAAATTAATAACAAATTCCCCAAAAAAAATGGGGTTTTGGTTATAAATTAATAAATATTAAATTTAATATATATTTTATTTTTAAATATAATTTATAAAATTTTAAAAATTTTAAAAAACTTTTTATAAATTTTAAATATATTAAAATTATATAATATATAAAAAAATTAATAAATATTTAAAATAAAATATATAAAAATATATTTTTAATTTTTAAAAACCCCCTTTATTAAAAAAATTTTTAAATTTAAAAAAAAGTTTTTTAAAAAAAATTAAAATTTTTTAAAAAATATTTTTTTTTTCCAAATTTAAAGGGAAATTATTTTTAAAAAAATTTTATTTTAAAAATATTATTAAATTTTAAATTTAGTACTACCTGCTCGCCGCGTCCCCGTCTACCTCGTGGCTCTTGGTCTCGGCCTAAGTCTGGGAACCACAACAAACCGGCCTTTTGAGCTCGAGTTGTCTATCAGGCGCACGTTCGAACAGTATACATTAAAAAAATTACTTTAGTGAAAAGTTTCGAGAAAAGAAGGTGGGAAATCATACTACACTGTCCGTAATAATTGGGTGTTTGATATAAATATCAAGAAGTACTCTCCAAGAAAAAAGTTTTGACATATGTATATATATATTATATATATATATATATATATTATATATATATATATATATATATAGTATATATAATTAATATAGTATATAATATATATATATATATATTATATATATATATATATAATTATATATAATATATATATATATATATATATATATATATATATATATATAATATTATATATATATATAATATATATATATATATATATATATATATATATATATATATATATATATATATACTACCTTCTAGGGCAATTTTCATCAATATTGAAAACAAAGGTTTCTTCTCTGAATTTTGCACTGCGAAATGTATCAAGTTGATTTTGAATCAGATATATATGATCTATTTTTTTTCTCAATTTTAGAGGATATTTGAGGCGTCCCGCATAAAAAGAGTCTCTCGCGCCACCCCGGCCAAAACCGAGATAACTATATATAGCACTCTATTGAGTTCTTAACTTTCGCGTGATAGTGGATGAGTTTCCCTTCGAACACTGTACCACTGTACTGTATTGTGGACACTCATCCACTCACATGCGAAAGTTAAGAGCTCAATAGAGTGCTATACATTGTTATCTTTGGCGTGAGCAGCCCTTCTTATGCGGGACGCCTCATTTATGCGGGGTTCACACTACACGCATTTGCTAAGTGCGTCTTGTCAACGTGACGTCATCGTGACGTCACCGTGACGTCACTTCCTGCTTGTGTAACCTTGAAAGACGTGCGTCTCGAGGCTCCAAGATTCGGAGCCGCCAATTCTTTTGGCGGGCTTTCTCCAGAAAGCGTGAGCGGTGGTGCCACAATTTATAGAACACTAGCAGAAAGGGTGCCCTCCGGGAACCTTTCTCCTAGCTCCTGCGGAGGGCTGTGGGCCTGCGGCCCAATGGGGGGCCTGCGACACGTTTATTTGAAGACGGTTTTGAGCCCGAAATTAGTGAAGGAAGTGAGAAAAACTCTTTCCCTCCCCCCCAAATCAATCACGGCCAACAAATTTGGGCTTCAAATTCAAGTCTTATCTCGCACGGTTTAACCGCTACAGCTGTTTTTAGGTTGTTTTGCTTGCCACGCCCCACGGGGGTCGGGGCACGCCCCTCAAACATCTTCCATCCCCCCAAGTCGATCACGGCCAACAAAAATTTTTGGACTACAGTGTCGTTATATCTCGCACGGTTTTAGCAGCCACAGCCGTTTTTAGGGTTTTTTTGGGGGCCACCCCCACCAGGGTTGGCCAGATCAAAATCCCTTGGGGTTCCTGTGGGGTCATGGGATTCCAAAAAGGCAGCATGTGGGGTTTTTTGGACGGTGGCCGTTATAAAAAATAAGACCACAGACAGAAAAAAATTTTGAGATTTTTTTAGATTATACTAATAATTTTTGCAATATCAAAATAATGCTGTTTCCAAAGGGTCTGTTTTTAAAAATATTAATACCAGTGATTTAAAAGAAATATTGAATAAAAAGACATAATATGGGAAAATATTGTGCCCCGCTGTTTAAAGGCGAACAGCGGCACCGTGCTTAAATGTAAGCTCCACCACCCCCAATACCTTTGTTTTTTTTTTTTCCTGCTTTATTTTCGGTTCTTATTTCAAAACCCCCCCTTCACGTCCCCTTTAGTAGTACATATACCATCCTTCCTCAGCTCACGTACGCCCCCAACACCCTAAGGGGGGAAATAGGTAGTAATTATTTGACTTGAAAAATAGCGCCCCGACTGCAATTGGCAACACTTTTGGGATAACCCGCTATACAGAATCCACTTGTAAACGTTGCAATAGCCCGTTGTCAGGGATTTAGGGGATATAGGGAAGGCAGGGAGTGAAGGGGCATATGGAAGGGAGTAATAGGTGTGTCAGGGGTACAAAAAGGGGGGAAGTAAGGAAAGCAAAGGGGGTTTTTACTGCAATGTTTTCGAAAGAACGACTGGGGGAGACGGGGTAACGTCATCGGACTCCGGTGACGTCACGTAACAAGACACACTGCAAAAACGTGAAAGGGGAAACCGGGGCCCTTTGTTAGCACCCTAAAGTTTGCATCGATGCTTCATTGTTTCGCTAAAAGTTATGTTTTTTGTGTGGTAAAAAAATATCTTTTACCCTTGATTTTGAACATATTACTCATGTCAGCAAAATTTTGTACGTAGAGCTGCAGCATCGCAGGATTCTTCCCTAGTATTTTTTTATCCAAAACAAAAAAACGAAGAAAAAACCGTTTAACTTTTTACATACATTAATTTTTAATTTTTAAAACATTTTTTTGAGTTATGGACGTCAAAATTTTGCTCTTTAATATGTTTTTACTGTATTAAACCTCATAAAAACTCTGTATGCCCATTATGATCATTGAAGTTACAAAAAACATCTAGCACAGTGGCACTTTGTCCCTTGTTTTGGGTTTTTAACAGAATAATTTATCCCCTAAATGAGAAAAAAAAAAAAAAAAAACTTAAAAAAATTTTTTTTAAAAAAATAAAAAACATTTTAAAAAATTTTTTTTTTTTAAATTAACNTTAAAATATATTTAATACCAGTGATTCTGGAAGACAATATTAGTAAAGGAAGACATACATGATGTGAAAATATTGTGTCCCGCTGCTTGAAGGGGAAACAGCGGCACCGCTGCGTGAATGTAAGCTCCACCACCACCACTACCTCTTGTGCATTTTCCTGCGTTATTTCTCGTGTTCTCTAGTTCTAACCCTCTCACGTGCCCCTCTAGTAGCTACTATATACCATCCTTCCTACAGCATCACGCTACGCCACCAACACCCTCTACAGGCCGTGAAATAGGTAGTAATTATTAGTGACTTGAAAAATAGCGCCACGACTGCAATATGGCAACACCTTTGGGATAACCCCGCTATACAGAATCCACTTGTAATCGCTGCAATAGCCTGTTGTCAGGGATTGTAGCGCTATATAGGTAAGGCAGGGAGTGAAGGAGCATATAGTGAAGGGAGTAATAGGTGTGTCATGGGGTACAAAAGGGAGGAAGTAAGGAAAGCAAGGCGGCTTTATACTGCAATGTTTTCTGATAAGAGCGAGCTGGAGGGAGACGGGGTAACGTCATCGTGACGTCACGATAACAAGACACACGTAGCAAAAACGTGAAGTGTGAACCGGGCCTTAGTCTAGCACCCTGAACGTTTGCATCGATGCATTCATCTGTTGCGCTAAAAGTTTATGTTTGTGTTTGTGTAAAAGAATATCTTTACCCTTGATTTTTGAAACATTATTACTCACTGTCAGCAGTATATGATACGTAGAGCTGCATGCATCCGCAGGATTCTTCCCCTAGTATTCTTCTATCCAACACAACAAACATAATAAAAATCCGTTCATAACTTTTTACATACATTAATTTTGAAGTTTTGAAAACCTAGTTTTGAGTTATGGACGCTCAAAGTTCTGCTACTTAATATGTCTTGGAGCTGTATTATTACCTCATAAATTCATACTGTATGCCTATATACTGATCATTGAAGTTACAAACAAACATTCTAGCACAGTTGGCACTTAGTCCCCTTGTGTTTGGTTTGTATTACAGAGTAATTTATCCACCTAGAATGAGAATATTAAATCACAAATAAAACATAATAAATTCACATCAAAATCCAACAAAAATTCTCATTTTTGCTAAGCTTACTGTACTACACATAAAATGTATGGAACATTTATAAACCACCTGGTTGGTATTCTTCACCCTCTGGTTCGTCTCCATTAACCTTGCGTCTCCAAGTGCCAGGGAGAGACTGCGACAGGAACAGAGAGGCTTAGATTTTTCATCTAGCGGCGGGGAATCTTACAATGTTCTTTATACACCTCGTGAGCTTTGTCAAGCCATGAAGGTTTGCGCAGACACTTCCCCGAGCCAAGATGATATACCATATGCGATGCTCTGTCATCTACGAGATGAGGCTCTAGATTTCTTGTTGAGCATCTATAATAGAATATGGATTGAAGGAACCTTCCCAAGTAGCTGCACCGTCGAGTGGCCTAAGAACACCCACATGCCCTGCCCATCAACTCTACCTTCGATTGCGAGTACATCGGAGGACACAGGGGGGCGGCATGAGCCTCTAATCACAGGCGTCACTATAAGAATCCTGCCTGCGCCACCACGGGCGAGGACCAACCAGCTGGATAAGTACCGAGCCCTCAAGTGAGCCTCCAGAGCCTACCATCCGAGCCCTGGATCACCACTGCCTACAGACGCTATAGTTACAAATGTAAAAAAAAAAAAAAAAAAAAAAAAGCTGGGGTGTGGCGGTGGTGATCCCGATCCCTAAGCCTGGGAAGGACCACTCACTACCGACGAATTTCTGCCCCATATCCCTAACTTCATGCGTGTGTAAGCTGTTCGAAAAAATGGTAAATAGTCGACTTATATGGTTTTTGGAAGGGGAAAACTTTTTCTCCTTTTCTCAGTGTGGATTCCGTAAGCATCACTCCACTACGGAAGCGCTTATTTCCCTAGAGTCATCCATATACGGGGCATTTGCCTCTTAACAACACCATGTGACCATATATTTCGACCTTGAGAAGGCTTATGACACAGCTTGGAGACACGGTACATTGCAGTCTCTGTATGACATTGGTCTAAGAGGTCGATTTTTTTTTTTTTTTTTTTTTTTTTTTTTTTTTACATTTGTGCCTATAGCGTCTGTAGGCAGTGGTGACCCAGGGCTCGGATGGTAGGCTCTGGAGGTTCACTTGAGGGCTCTGATGGTTGGTCCTCGCCCGTGGTGGCGCAGGCAGGATTCCTATAGTGACGCCCGCTCATGCCGCCCCCCTGCGAGACCACCGAGAGACAAGGCCTGGTGGATCGCCCGTGACGTCACACCATAAGGATACAACCCGCTCCGCTCCCCGTACAAGTTTACCTACCTAATATAATGTTTATCAGTATAAAAGATATACTGTTATCTTCGGAAATGTTTGTTCTATAATATTATTAAATAAAAAACCGTAAAACACACAAAGAAAATGCCATTATGAGACTTTCAAGAAATATGCATTAACTTAAACTCTTCGCCATTTAATATTTTGCTCGCAAACATTTTACATGGAGAATATCAATAGAAGCGGAGTTTAGTTAGCTTTCCATTGATATATTTCGTATAGTGATAAATTAATTAGCGGCATGCATAAATTAGCGTTAACTAAATATAAAAAATATAAAAAATCATGAAATCGGGTAACTTCCTACCTAATATATGTTTATCAGTATAAAATATATACTGTTATCTTTGGAAATGTTTGTTCTATAATATTATCAATAAAAAACCGTAAAACACACTAAAGAAATGCCATTATGAGACTTTCAAGAAATATGCATGAACTTAAACTTTTCGCCATTTAATATTTTGTGAAAAAACTTTTCACATGGAGAATATCAATAGAAGCGGAATTTAATTAGCTTTCCATTGATATATTTCCTTTTCTGATAAATGAATTAGAACCATGCATAAATTAGCATTAGCTAAATAAATAACATCATCAATCGGGAAAAATTGCCCAATTTCATGATGTTATTTATTTAGTTAACGCTAATTTATGCATAGTTCTAATTAATTTATCAGAAAAAGAAATATATCTATGGAAAGCTAATTAAATTCCGCTTCTATTGATATTCTCCATGTAAAAGGTTTTTACACAAAATATTAAATGGCGAAAAGTTTAAGTTCATGCATATTTCTTGAAAGTCTCATAATGGCATTTCTTTAGTGTGTTTTACGGTTTTTTATTTGATAATATTATAGAACAAACATTTCCGAAGATAACGGTATATATTTTATACTGATAAACATATATTAGGTAGGAAATTACCCGATTTCATGATTTTTTATATTTAGTTAACGCTAATTTATGCATGCCGCTAATTCCTTTATCACTAAACGAAATATATCAATGGAAAGCTAATTAAACTCCGCTTCTATTGATATTCTCCATGTAAAATGTTTGCGAGCAAAATATTAAATGGCGAAGAGTTTAAGTTAATGCATATTTCTTGAAAGTCTCATAATGGCATTTTCTTTGTTTTACGGTTTTTTATTTAATAATGTTATAGAACAAACATTTCCGAAGATAACAGTATATCTTTTATACTGATAAACATTATATTAGGTAGGTAAACTTGTACGGGGAGCGGAGCGGGTTGTATCCTTATGGTGTGACGTCACGGGCGATCCACCAGGCCTTATCATCTCGGTGGCCACGCCCCCTGTGTCCTCCGATGCACTCGCAGTCGAAGGTAGAGTTGATGGGCAGGGCATGTGGGTGTTCTTAGGCCACTCGACGGTGCAGAAAGGTTTTGGTTTTCTTCGGGGATCGAACTCGGGTCACCGAGAACGCCAGTCGGAGACGCTAACCACTCCGCTACCGCCTCCCCGTTTGCCTGTATTCCTCCAGAGTTTCTTAACCAACCGGGTTCTTCGAGTCCGAGTTGGCAATATAATGTCTTCTGAACACCTGCTTCCTGGTGGCATCCCCCATGGCAGCGTCTTGAGTGTAGCTCTGTTCGCTGTGGCCATCAATGGTATTGTTGATGTACTGCCAGAGGGGATTGTTAGTACATTATACGTGGATGATTTATCAATCTCTTTTGCTGCTTCCAGGATGTCGGTTGCAGAGAGAAGACTTCAACCTGCTATTGACAAAGTTTGTGAATGGACGACGAATCGTGGCTTCCGGTTTTCTCCAGCGAAGACTGTAGCGGTTCATTTTTGCAGAACCCGTGGGATTCACCCCGACCCAGACCTGTATCTTTACGGGAAGAGAATACCATGTAGGGAAGAGACCCGGTTTTTAGGACTCATTTTTGACAATAAACTGACTTGGGTACCTCACCATCGTGCTCTCAAGACTGACTGTCTTCGAACCATGGATCTACTGAAAATCCTCTCGCACACCAGCTGGGGGGCTGATCGCTCTACACCTATATCTCCATCGCTCACTTATCCTTTCGAAGCTTGAATATGGATGTGAAGTATATTCCTCTGCCACACCCACTCGACTGCGGATGTTGGATTCTGTACACCATGCTGGTGTCCGTCTGGCAACCGGGGCATTCAGGTCATCTCCCATCCCAAGTCTATTGGTGGATGCTGGTGTCCTCCCATTAGATCTTCAACGCCAGTCCCTCATGTTAAGATGTTGGTATCGCCTCCAACGCCTCCCTGACTCAATAGCTTGCCGTGCTGTGTCTTGTGATTCAGGATCGCAAATTTACCTTGAGCAAAGAGGCTTACCAAAATCCCTTGGTTTCCGATTAAAAGCTATTATGGAGACACTATCCTTCCCTGCTTTGCGGATCTGCCAGCATAGACCTACGAGAGTCGGTCCATGGCTTCTCCCAGAAGTGTCCTTCTGCAAAAGCCTTCCGCTCTCAAAAGGCTCTTTACCTCGTCAGGCTGAGCGTGCCCAGTTTTTAGACCACTATTGCACACATCAGGGTTCTGTCCCTGTCTTTACTGATGGTTCCAAATCAGACGAAGGAGTTGGATACGGTGTCGTATTCCCATCGTTTAACAGAGGCGTCAGCCTTCCAAGTGTTTCATCTGTTTTTACGGCTGAAATAAGTGCTATTTTATATGCTCTCACGGTTATTTTTACCCTTCCGGATGTCTCTTTTACAATTTTTAGTGATTCTTGTAGTGCTCTTCAATCACTATGTAATTTTAACTCTCCCCATCCGCTGGTCAATGCCATCTTGGAATGGCTTTATCTGCTCAAGAGGTGAGGCCGGACTGTCGGCTTTTGTTGGGTTCCGGCACATGTAGATGTTGCCGGTAATGAGGAAGCTGATGCCTTGGCAAAAGCTGCAGCTAGAAGACCAGCTCTATCACATTTTGCAGGGCCAGCTACAGACCTACGCTCGGCAATCCATAGATCAATTCACGCCAGTTGGCAGGAGCGATGGAATAATATAGGGCAAAATAAACTACGCACCATCCGCCAAAATATCGAGGACTGGAGCTACTGCGGTCTCTCCAGGAGATGGGAGATTGCCTTGGCACGATTGCGTATTGGTCACACTCTATATACACATGGATTCCTCATGGAGGGGGGCCACCCTCCTTACTGTGATGATTGTTTGGTCCCCTTAACTGTGCGGCACTTGCTGGTCGAGTGTCCTAGTCTTGGGGACCTACGTGAGCAATTCTTGTCCCGGTGTCGGGGGACGGACAGTGCCTACCGTCTCTCCCTGGCATTGGGAGAGAGGTGTTTCTCCCCGGGACATGAGGTCCATACCTTTATTGAGAGGGTTGGCCTTCTCAATTAGTTATGATGTTTTTAATATTCTTTTATTATTTATTTTAATACACTATTGTTCTTTTATATATTTTGTTATTTTAAATATTTTGATTAAATCTTAAAATTTGTTTTTTTATTTTACTTTTACTGTCTTATGTAAGCAGGCGTGAATAACCCCGCAGTTGCAGCGCCTTAAAACTATAATATCTATCTATCGTCTCCATTACCTTTTCATTTCTTCTGCTTTTTCTTTTGTGTCCTTGGAAGTGACATTTTTCTTTTAAAGACGGCATCTCAAAGTGTGATAACTTGATTGGCAGTCACTGGCTGCTCCCATTCATTACCTCGCTGCCAGACAGTACGGTGTTCATTACATTTAAGCCAAATGCATTAATTTACTGTTTTAGCAAGAGAAAAATACTAATAAAGGTAAAATGAAGGCTAGGGAGTCAGCGTGGACATTTAAATTCCCCGGATGACCTTTATATATGACCAAAACAATGCATATTATGGCCTTATTTTTGGTTTGTTTTACATTACAGTTACACCATTTTTTTATACGTTTACTTTAGTGCCTCCCACTAGGTTTTCTCTAAATCGAATTTTTAGACAATATTCACGTGAAATGCTCCCTTTAAGAGTTTATCATATGGTACCTTGTCGAATGCCTTACTAAAGTCTAGGTATACAATGTCATAATCCTTATCATTATCTGCTGCCTCATAAACTTTCCTATAAAAACTCAATAGTTGGTGAGACATGATTTACCCTTGGTGAATCATACGGGGTTCACTGCAGACTACGCTGTCTGGTAGCGGATTTTCCAAAAAAACACAATGGTACATAGCAACCATCCCATCATCAGTCTTTCCGAAATTAAGTGGGTTCAAACCCTTGGTTGGTTTAGGTGTATGGTCTCGTCTCCATATCATAGCCACGTAAGTTGTTCGAAGCAGATGTTGTTCCAGTGACTTCTTGCAGGGTAGCAAAGGTGACCAATTTAGATTCTTCAATTTGTCACACATGTTTTTGTTAACACTCATTTTCATGAAAGACTGATGATACCTGGCCTCATTGATATCTTTCATTCATTTGAAGGCATATATATATATATATATATATATATATATATATATATATATATATATATATATATATATTTATATATATATATATATATATATATAATATATATATATATATATATATTTATATATATATATTAGATATATATATAATATATATATATATTATAATATATATATATATATATATATATATATATATATATATATATATATATTCTACATACATTGGCAGATATGGCAGCTTAATTCATCTATGACATTAGTACATAATGTCATGAGAGCTGTAATATATGCTTTATTTTTTACCAGGTAGCTGAATGGGGTTGCCTTTCCTTTTTTTCCGAAGGCGACTTTTCCATTGAGATGTAGGCATCTATCATCATCACTGATGATGGTGTAGGTATTCTAGTTTTAGGTATTTTCAGAATCTCCGTGCTAAGAGCCATTGCAGCGTACCTAATCTTCTCCTAATTGATACGCGAGTTCTTCTGTTCCTGTTTTGCCGTATCTAAAGTCATCTTATGTGAATATAGAAAATTTGCACCTTTTTTGGACTCTTTGCTGATGTTGCGTCTCTCATCCAATTTAGCCTTCAACTTCGCGATGAGTTGCTGTGATATATAGGAACTAAAATCATCATGTGATCCTTCAATTGCCATATATTGTTGTTTGTAAAGATCCATAAGTGTTGCAGCATATTTGAGTTTGTGCTTCTGAGTGAGTTCATCTTCATTGAATTGTGAAAAGACTATAAAAGCATCCTCATTTTTCTTTCTGCTGGATGAATCTACTGTACTACTTGTTTGCGTTGTGTCCACTGTACTACTTGTTTGCGTTGTGTCCACTGTACTACTTGTTTGCGTTGTGTCCACTGTACTACTTGTTTGCGTTGTGTCCACTGTACTACTTGTTTGCGTTGTGTCCACTGTACTACTTGTTTGCGTTGTGCCTGCTTCGCTGAAAAACTTTCGCTTGCATGTATTGTGGCAATTTGCTTCAATTGCTCTCAAGTCTTCTGAACCTAGAGCTAGTATTCGCTGACTTGTCTCTAATTGTGGGATTTTCTTCCCCGCATCAAGAATCACTGAACTATTCTCCAAAGTTTCAATTTGAGCAAGTTTCTCAAACGTGTTTTGTTTGACCCGTTTTGAGTCGCTTTCTTATAACAGTATAAAATACACACTGGTTCAGTAAAACACTTTTTGCATTTGACTGGAGCAAATCCGATGATGATATCGCTGTTTTCTGTGAACTGTTTTGTGCGCCGTGAGCAACCTCGTGCTCCTTTCTTTTTACCAAACAGTTCCTATGGTGACACTCTGATACACTCTGATAATAATATAATTCAGCTGAAGAATCAGCTGACAAAATATCTTGTGTGCCTGAAGCAAACTGGTCCCGAATCATAGAGCTCCTTCGTCCGTAGGTCTACGTTCAAGGCCGTAGGTGTTGGTCTTGGTCTGATAATTCCTACTAGCCAATCACGTTGCCTGTCTAAGCGCCGCTTAGGCAGTTTCAACCAATCACAAGTAATAAATACTTATCAGCCTATATACTTTTAAACACGGATTTGTGTGCCTCACACTCTCACAACCACCAATTCTAGGTAAGCAATGCTAGCCCTGGCGAAAAGCTGTTCCGTCACAAGTTTGATGTTCATTGAAATTTTTGACCATCTACTTATTTTTGCATTGGGACGTGTCATATACCATCATAATCGGAAAGATGTGCTGGTTCCGAGACTGTGAGTAAAAGTTCAATGCAAAGTAAATTACATGAAAAATAAGAAGTTGAATTAAAAACAGTGATATAGAAAAAATATTTATGTACTATTTCATTTTGCTCTCATTATATTATTCTAGGTATAGTTTACTATCATTAATTTATATTCATGATATGCAGTAATGTCTCGTGAAGATCATGGTATGTGTATTTATATGTGTAGTTTTCCTAAATATCATCTAGTAGGTTAATAATAACGTGTAAGAGTACAACATGTTAGTGCGGGCCAGAGCACCTTCTGTGACATCTTGCCTCAACACATCCATGCAATCGCTCCGACAACAAGTTGCAGTTCACATCACATAATATTATGATATCGCTAACATGTAACACCCTATTACCATATTTAGTCTTCCACGACCGATTCCTACACACCTTGCAACACTTATTATTACGTAAATACAAATTGTTACGTTGTAGCAACTGTAACAAGGCTGTATTTATTTGCCTCCTAAACAGAAGATGAATGTCTATCAAAGGCCAGCAGCAGCTCACTAAGTCTGGTCGGACCCTGCCTTAAGTACAGCGCCTGAATGGTACCACAAAGGCGGCTTCCTCGTTAGAGCATGGGCAGTAGGAGCAGCCTGCCCTTAATCTAAGGCCCCTAGTGGATGAGGCTCCCTAACTCGCTTTTAGCATCCCCCCTGTTAGTATTATTTTATGTGTAGCGTTAACAAAACTTTTAGCAATATTTGGAATTTTAGGTTGGAAATACTAATCTCTTACCGGTGCATTTGATGCAAATTCAATCAATCAATCATTGGGGGCATACGCCGGGGGGTGCGTTGCCTTGCCCACCCTACGACACCACTACCGGGGGCACTTTTCACAAACGCACACGCGTTTGGTGCAGCCAAAGATGAGTTGCCAGGTAGTGAAATAGTGTTCGTTCATATCTGTCACTAATTAACCAAACCTAAACATAGCCTAACCAAACCTAACCGTATCCATTGTGTATGTACTAGGCAACTATTTATACTTTTAAGTTTGCCGCCTCTATGCTTGCAGCATAAGTAGTCACCTCTAGCGGCTCCCACCTGCGGTCAAGGTTAGCGTGGGTCACCGTGGGGTCAAGCAGTTCCCTCAGTGTTGCCGCCTGGGTCAGACGTAGTCCCAGTACTGAACGTCTTGGCGGCAGCTGATATTGTACCAATAACTCATCAGTAAATACACTAAACTATACAAGACGAGTGTAACTATACAAGACGAGTGTAACTATACAAGACGAGTGTAACTATACAAGACGAGTGTAACTATACAAGACGAGTGTAACTATACAAGACGAGTGTAACTATACAAAACGAGTATAACTATACAAGACGAGTGTAACTATACAAGACGAGTGTAACTATACAAGACGAGTGTAACTATACAAAACGAGTATAACTATACAAGACGAGTGTAACTATACAAGACGAGTGTAACTATACAAAACGAGTATAACTATACAAGACGAGTGTAACTATACAAGACGAGTGTAACTATACAAGACGAGTGTAACTATACAAGACGAGTGTAACTATACAAGACGAGTGTAACTATACAAGACGAGTGTAACTATACAAGACGAGTGTAACTATACAAGACGAGTGTAACTATACAAGACGAGTGTAACTATACAAACGAGTGTAACTATACAAGACGAGTGTAACTATACAAGACGAGTGTAACTATACAAGACGAGTGTAACTATACAAGACGAGTGTAGTCATCCTCACACACACACACACACACACACACACACACACACACACAATGCTACACGATCGGGCACGTCCTTGTGAAGAGGACGTGATTAACTAACACCACGTGTCGTGCCGTTCTCCGCCACTCGCTACCCGCTACCTTCAACAAATCCTACCACGGTAACTACAAGAACAATAAGTTATAAGCCACCATAGCATTTATCCATTACCTAAACGTATCCATTAACCAAACCAAACATAACCTACATTTAACCTTACCAAACCTTAAAGTAGTCGTCCAGACCATTTCATCATTCCTGATTTAATGCAGTCAAATCATAGCCATTGACGAGTATATCAACAATACGTCGTCACTTTTTGTATCCAGTCAGCCGTTTTTAAATAATCCGCAATCAAAATCTGCAAATTCCCCGAGTTCTCAAAACGCACTCAAGATTTGCAGACGCTCAGGCTCAGGCTCCGTGACGTACCATCAGGGAGGCTCATCTTCCCGCGCTTGATCAGAGAGGCACGTAAACACAGAGATAAATATAATACTTGAAGATATTTGGGTGTTTCTGATAGATTTGTTTTGCTATATGCCACATGCATGCATCCTTTATGGGTGCAGCAAGACAGCTGTGCCTTTCGAGAAAAGTTTGCACACGGAAAGGAGTGGCGTGTGTAGGAGTGGAGTGGCGGAGTGGCGTGTGGTGATTCACGCCTATAGTGTGTTGGGGCGAACAGTTGTGTTGAGAAACGGTGTGTAGTGAGGGTAGCGATGGACCACCACGACTGTGAGGCTTTGCCTCTTAACAAGACCAAGTAAACCAAGTAAACCAGTTGTGGAGTGGGCGTGGGCGTGCCCTGTGGTGGTGTGGCTGTCACACTTTTCCTGCCTTCCCGCCCGCATATTTTCCAACTCTTTGCTGTAGTTAATGCTAGTATGTGGTTTCCGAGGAATTACGTTTGACTGTAGCTCCAAAACTAACCATAGGATTTTCTCGAAAGTACCTTCATTGTGATTCCCACACACACATGGTTTAACCTTATTAACCAATCCATGTTTTGGAGAAGTGCCAGGTCCTCCTGCTGAACCTCAGGCTCTGCTAACACCTGTTCATCCACCTCGTACTCGGGCTCAAACATATAGGATCCCATGACAATCTGAGGTTCGTTTTCCTCATAGTATACGCGACCAGCGTCATTTCTTTCGGTGTCAGATTGAGCATCGTACTCTAGATCTGTCACAGCGACAGATTCACTGTCTGACACCGAAGTTCAATCGCTCATCATAACATTTGCCGACAGGTGTCAGACAGAGTGTCTGCGGGCGTCCCTGTTCTGACGTCATCAATAACAGTCGTAGCCCTGTTGGAGGGAAGATTTTTTTTTTCGCGCGCTTTTTACAAAAGTCGTGTTTTTACGGAAATATGGCCTGGAAATCAATTATTTTTGGTGGATTAGGTGTTTTGAATGTACATTCAACATAATTCGGCAAAAAAAATTTGGGTCTGGACGACTACTTTAAAGCCCCCTTCACACAGTCTATAATGGAACCACGAACGCGCCAACAATGCAATGCGCAGCGCCGTCATGGTCCTGGTTATGGGTCCGCTCGAGACGCGCTAGGCCGAGGCCACGAAAAGTTAATGCATGCACTAAAAAATCGGGAAGCTCCCCGCTTTTTGTATACAACGCAGTGCTATCGTAAGTCTATCGTGACGCTATCGTTATCTATGTAGCAGCTTCGTGACACTATCGTGATCGTCGTATGTTTATCGTGACGATAAAAAAACGTTACGCGCGCCTTCAACTCACCTTTCCCCCCTTTTTTGCACCCTCTTCCGCCTTCTCCCCCCTTGCTCATTCACCTCCACCCTCCCCTGACTCCCTACACCCCTAGTCCATCACCACGTGGTGACACCCCCCCTCGACTCCCTACCCCCCTACTTCCTTATCACGAGGTGACACCCCCCTTCGACTCCCTACCCCCCAACAGCCTCACCACGCGGTGACACCCCCATCCCCCCTTTAAAGCACTCAATCTCCAACAACAACAACGCCTTCTACATCCCCAACTCCCCTCCCCGCTGTTTCCCCACCCACAGCAACACCCCCCTTCTTTATTACAACCCCCCTCCCCCGTTTCCCCCCCTTCTCCACACCAACCCCCACCCCTGTTTCAAACCACCTTCATCTCTACCCCCCTTCCTTCTCCATCACCATGGCAACACACACACACCCACGTGTGAGGCATGTTGCTACTCTTGACGCTATCGTGATACGTTCATGGCACTGTCGTGGTTATCGTAGTTCTATCGTGACGACAAAATGACCGTTGATTTTCCATTCGTGACGTAGTCTTACAGCTGTCATGACTCCATCGTGACCATCTTACGACCATCATGACACATACGTACAGGCAGCGTGACATTGTTGTGAGGCTATCGTGATCTGCGTTTATCGTGGTCAAATTTCACGATAGCGTCAATAATCAAATTGGTGGCGCTATCGTGGCTCGATTATGGAATGTGAAGGGAGCTTAACGTGTCATTATATCCAAAACCTTTTTTATAAAAGTTATACCTAATGCAACATTTAAAGAAAACCTATCACCATATAAGAAAACGAAATTTTTTATGCTATACTATTTGAAAGTGTGTAATTTATCTTTCATACGGCAAAAAATATTATGCTTTTAAAAATATCATTTATATTCTTAATTGTTCACTTTCTGACGGTAAATAGGGCTGTGCATGTGTAGGTCAGTTAATTACATATAATATATATGTCAGGTAAATAAGTTAAATGCATATCTGGTGAATAACTAATAACATATATGAATGAACACTAGAAAATTGTCTTATTTCACTACCTGGCAACTCACACAGCGCCTGCACCAAACTCGTGTGCGTTTGGGAAAAGTACCTCCCGGGGTTCATCAAGCGCGAGTCTCCAGGCAGGTTCCCTTTCCATACCAAGCAACTCCTGACAGGTAGCATCAATTTCCCCCAGCAACGAGCCTTGTGGTCGCCCATTTGGACTCCTCCACGCCGGATTGTCTCTTACAGATGCAACCCGATGGGAAGGGTCAGTTTTAGGGTAGCGTGCCACATGCCCATATAGCCGGACGGACTATGCAAGTAATAGGCCTCGATGGTTCAATCACACGGTAATCATCCCAGCGATACCCCATGATTCTGCGAAGACACTTATTACCAAAGGCATCGATTCGCCTCTTCAAGTCGCTATTTAGTGTCCATGTCTCACAACCATAAATTAAGACAGGGATCACAAGCGACTTGAAGATCTGGATCTTTTTCCTCCTGCACAGGTACCGACCATGCCAAATACTCGTGCTGAGCGAGTCCATAACACCGTGGGCTATGCCAATCCGCCGTAAGACTTCTTGACGTGACCCACCGTCATTATGGACTGCGCTGCCACGGTATGTAAAACTTTCCATGATCTCAATGTCCTCGCCGCACACATGAACAGACTGTACTGTTACATCTAGTAAGCCTCCAAACACTTGTACCTTGGTCTTGAGCCAGGAAACCTCAAGTTCCAAAGGCTTTGCCTCCTAGTGCAGCGCCTCGAGAGCCATCACCAGGACCTCCAGCGACTCAGCAAAGATTACTGCATCATCGGCAAAAACAGGATCGGTGATCGTGGTGTTGCCGAGGGTAGCTCCAGTCACTTTGATCTACAATTTTGCCCAATACCCAGTCCATACAAGCGTTGAAAAGTGATGGGGTCAAGGACGCACCCTTGCCTCACTCCTGTATTCACAGGAAAGAAGCAGGATACACCTCCCCCAGATTTTACATCACTCTCAGTCCAAGACTATAGACCAGTCATTAAACCAATCAATAGTCCTTGCAGGAATCCTGCGAATTCGCAGAAGATCCCAGAGCGACTCACGATGTACTGAATCAAACGCCTTCTTGAGATCAACATAGGCTGCAAGCATCCCCTGTTGAAACTCATGGCGGCGTTCCACCAGTACACGAAGCGTCAGGATACGGTTCGTAGTTGATTTACAACTGCCACTGATTGGTTGTTTTTCCACTGCCCGTAATCCAGTGGTGTAGAGTTGCCCAATTGGAGGAGCCACCATGAACAACTGCCGAAAATACTCAGCCCAACGAGCCATCTGCCCATCCATGTCCGAACGAGGCGCCCATCTGCTGCTCGTAAACCCTGCAGTTTTGCAGGATCCTCCAACGAGTACTAACTATGATGTGGTCGATCTCCTTCACTAACACTCCGGTATTCCTATACCATGTCCAGCGGTGCATCTCTGGTCTCTGATACCCAGAACCTGCAATTCTCAACCTTCTGGACCTTGCAAAATTTAGAAGAAGATTACTGTTAATGTTTCTGGTACTAGAGCCATGAGTACCAACACATAACTCTTAGCCATCTCTCACAGTGCCAGTAGTAGCATTGAAGTCGCCATAGACAATGGGTGTGTCCCGAGAAAGACACTAGTCTAATACAGAGTCGAGTTTGGCGTAGAACATATCCTTCTCTTCAATTTCACACACCTCGGTATGAACGTACACTGCAACAAAAGACATGAAACCCAGAGTGTGTTTCATCCTTACCCGCATTATACGCTCATCAACCGGAGTAACCTCAACAACATACGGCTGCAGTTTGGTGGAGATGCCTATAGCTGCTCACCAGGGGCCGGATGTTCGAACGTTCGTAACGGTCTCTAAGATCATCTTTGCACTTAGATTGATCTTGGAACGTTCGTAACGCGTTTAGAGGTATTTTCAAACGATCTTTGCGAACATCCATCCGCCATATTTGTTCGTTTTTCCACCATATTTGTTCATAGTGCTAGCTAAGGCTGCTGAAGAGGATTCGCACACTGTTCGTAGGGTCGCATGATGAAGGTTTTTCTAATGTACAAGCCATATAAAGTTATGTTATAAGTTGTTTATTTCATGTTGATTTGTTTNTTTTTTCCCTTTTTTGTTTCTTTGTGCCACTGTACTACTTTTTTTTGCGTTTGTGTCCACTGTAAACTACTTGTTTGCGTTGTGCCCTGCCTTTTTGGGGGGCCTTCGCTGAAAAACTTTCGCTTGCATGTATTGTGCAATTTGCTTCAATTGCTCTCAAGTCTTCTGAACCTAGAGCTAGTATTCCGCTGACTTGTCTCTAATTGTGGGATTTTCTTCCCGCATCAAGAATCACTGAACTATTCTCCAAAGTTTCAATTTGAGCAAGTTTCTCAAACGTGTTTTGTTTGACCCGTTTGAGTCGCTTTCTTATAACAGTATAAAATACACACTGGTCAGTAAAACACTTTTTGCATTTGACTGGAGCAAATCCGATGATGATATCGCTGTTTTCTGTGAACTGTTTTGTGCGCCGTGAGCAACCTCGTGCTCCTTTCTTTTTACCAAACAGTTCCTATGGTGACACTCTGATACACTCTGATAATAATATAATTCAGCTGAAGAATCAGCTGACAAAATATCTTGTGTGCCTGAAGCAAACTGGTCCCGAATCATAGAGCTCCTTCGTCCGTAGGTCTACGTTCAAGGCCGTAGGTGTTGGTCTTGTCTGATAATTCCTACTAGCCAATCACGTTGCCTGTCTAAGCGCCGCTAGGCAGTTTCAACCAATCACAAGTAATAAATACTTATCAGCCTATATACTTTTAAACACGGATTTGTGTGCCTCACACTCTCACAACCACCAATTCTAGGTAAGCAATGCTAGCCCTGCGAAAAGCTGTTCCGTCACAAGTTGATGTTCATTGAAATTTTGACATCTACTATTTTTGCATTGGACGTGTCATATACCATCATAATCGAAAGATGTGCTGGTTCCGAGACTGTGAGTAAAAGTTCAATGCAAAGTAAATTACATGAAAAATAAGAAGTTGAATTAAAAACAGTGATATAGAAAAAATATTTATGTACTATTTCATTTTGCTCTCATTATATTATTCTAGTATAGTTTACTATCATTAATTTATATTCATGATATGCAGTAATGTCTCGTGAAGATCATGGTATGTGTATTTATATGTGTAGTTTTCCTAAATATCATCTAGTAGGTTAATAATAACGTGTAAGAGTACAACATGTTAGTGCGGGCCAGAGCACCTTCTGTGACATCTTGCCTCAACACATCCATGCAATCGCTCCGACAACAAGTTGCAGTTCACATCACATAATATTATGATATCGCTAACATGTAACACCCTATTACCATATTTAGTCTTCCACGACCGATTCCTACACACCTTGCAACACTTATTATTACGTAAATACAAATTGTTACGTTGTAGCAACTGTAACAAGGCTGTATTTATTTGCCTCCTAAACAGAAGATGAATGTCTATCAAAGGCCAGCAGCAGCTCACTAAGTCTGGTCGGACCCTGCCTTAAGTACAGCGCCTGAATGGTACCACAAAGGCGGCTTCCTCGTTAGAGCATGGGCAGTAGGAGCAGCCTGCCCTTAATCTAAGGCGCCCTAGTGGATGAGGCTCCCTAACTCGCTTTTAGCATCCACCCCCTGTATAGTTATTTTATGTGTAGCGTTAACAAAACTTTT
The DNA here is from genome assembly GCA_016584305.1 of Chionoecetes opilio. Classification (NCBI taxonomy): domain Eukaryota; kingdom Metazoa; phylum Arthropoda; class Malacostraca; order Decapoda; family Majidae; genus Chionoecetes; species Chionoecetes opilio. The sequence goes on from JACEEZ010020770.1 coordinate 119,767, forward strand.
AGCAATATTTGGAATTTTAGGTTGGAAATACTAATCTCTTACCGGTGCATTTGATGCAAATTCAATCAATCAATCATTGGGGGCATACGCCGGGGGGTGCGTTGCCTTGCCCACCCTACGACGCCACTACCGGGGGCACTTTTCACAAACGCACACGCGTTTGGTGCAGCCAAAGATGAGTTGCCAGGTAGTGAAATAGTGTTCGTTCATATCTGTCACTAATTAACCAAACCTAAACATAGCCTAACCAAACCTAACCGTATCCATTGTGTATGTACTAGGCAACTATTTATACTTTTAAGTTTGCCGCCTCTATGCTTGCAGCATAAGTAGTCACCTCTAGCGGCTCCCACCTGCGGTCAAGGTTAGCGTGGGTCACCGTGGGGTCAAGCATTCCCTCATTTTGCCCCCGGGGTCGACGTAGTCCCAGTATAAACGTCTTGGCGGCAGCTGATATTGCCCCAAAAAAACTCATTTTAAAAAAAACCCTAACAAAAACGAGTGTAATATACAAGACGAGTGAACTATCAAGACGATGTAACTATAAAGAGAGGTAACTATAAAAGACGAGGTAACTATAAAAGACGATGTAACTATACAAAAGAGTATAATATACAAGACGGGTAACTATAAAGAAGTGACTATACAAAAAGTGTAACTATCAAACGAGTATAACTATACAAGACGAGTGAACTATAAAAGACGAGTGTAACATACAAAACGATATAACTATACAGCGATGAATATAAAAGCGAGTGTAACTTCAAGACGAGTGAAAACAAGAGAGTGTACTATACAAACGAGTGAAACAACAAGGAGGTAATAACAAGCGAGTGAAAACAAAACGGGACGAGGTAACTAACAAGACGAGTGTAACTAACAAAAAGAGGTAACTATCCCAAGACGATGTAATATACAAGACGAGTGTAACTATACAAGACGAGTGAAAACTATACAAACAGTGTATCTCCTCACCACACACACACACCACACACACCACCAACACAATGCTAACGATGGGGCAGTCCTTGTAAAGAGGACGTATTAACTAAACCCCATGTCGTGCCTTTCTCCGCCACTCGCTACCCCTACCTTCACAAATCCTAAAAGGGTAACTACAAGAACAAAAGTTTAAACCCCCAAAGCATTTATCCATTACCTAAACGATCCATTAAAAAACCAAAATAACCTATTTTAAAACCTTCCCAAACTTAAAGAGTCGTCCAGCCATTTCTCATCTGATTTAATGCAGTCAAATCATAGCCTTTGACATATATCAACAATACGTCGTACTTTTTGATCCACAGCCGTTTTTAAAAAATCCCACAAAATCTGCAAATTCCCCGATTCTCAAAACGCATCAAGATTTGCAACGCTCGGTCGTCCGTGGAAACCTCGGGGAGGCTCATTTCCCGCGCTTGATAGAGGGCACGAAAAACAAAGATAAATATAAACTTGAAGATTTTTGGGTTTTTTCTGAAAGATTTTTTTTGCATATGCCACATGCATGCACCTTTATGGGTGCAGCAAGACAGTGTGCCTTTCGAAAAAGTTTGCACACGGAAGGGTGGGTGTGTAGGAGGGGAGTGGCGGAGTGGCGTGTGGTGATTCACGCCTATAGTGTTTGGGCGAACATTTGTGTGAGAAACGGTGTGTAGTAGGGTAGCGAGGACCCCACGACTGTGAGGCTTTCCCTCTTAACAGACCAAGTAAAAAAGAAACCAGTTGTGGAGTGGGGTGGGCGTCCTGTGGGGGTGGGGCTGTCACATTTTCTGCCTTTCCCGCCCGCATTTTTTCCAAAACTTTTTTGCTTGTTAATGTAGTATGGTTTCCGAGGAATTACGTTTGACTGTACTCCAAATAACCATAGGTTTTTCTAAAAAGACCTTCATTGTGATTCCCACACACACAGGGTTTAAACCCTTTAACCCAATCCATTTTGGAAAAGTGCCGGGTCCCCCTGCTGAACCTCGGCTTGCTAACACCTGTTATCCACCTCGTACCGGGCTCAAAATAAGGACCCATGACAATCTGAGGTTGTTTTCTCATAGTATAGGACCAGCGTCATTTTTTTCGGGGTCGATTTGGGATCGTACTCTAGATCTGTCAGCGACAGATTTCCCGTCTGACACCGAAGTTCAACGCCTCAAACATTTTCCGACGGGGGGCAGACGAGTGTCGCGGTTTCCCGTTCGACGCATCAAAAACAGTCGTAGCCCTGTTGGAGGGAAGATTTTTTTTTTCGCGCGCTTTTTTCAAAAGTGTGTTTTTTCGGAAATATGGCCCGGAAATCAATTATTTTTGGGGATTAGGGGTTTTAAGGACATTCAAAAAAAAATCGGCAAAAAAAATTTTTGGGGCTGGGGCGACTACTTTTAAAACCCCCTTCACACAGTCTATAAGGAACCAGAACGCGCCAACAATGCAAAGCGCAGCGCCGTCATGGGCCTGGTTATGGGGCCGCTCGGACGCGCTAGGGCCCAGGGCCCCAAAAGTTAAAGCATGCACTAAAAATCGGGGAAATCCCGCTTTTTTTATACAACGCGGCATCGTAAGTCTATTGGGCGCATCGTTACTATGAGCAGCTTCGTGACACTATCGTGATGTCTATGTTTACGTGCGATAAAAAAAAGTTCGCGCGCCTTCAACTCACCTTTCCCCCCTTTTTTTTCACCCTCTTTCCCCCTTCTCCCCCTTGTCATCACCCCCACCCTCCCTGACTCCTACACCCCAGTCCCTCACCCCGTGGGCACCCCCCCTCGACTCCCTACCCCCTACTTTCCTTTTCACGAGGGGACACCCCCCCTTTGTCCCTACCCCCCAACAGCCTCACCCCGCGGTGACACCCCCTCCCCCCTTTAAAGCATCAATCTCCAAAAAACAACAAGCCTTCTCATCCCCAACTCCCCCCCGCTGTTTCCCCACCCCCAGCAACACCCCCTTCTTTATTTCAACCCCCCCCCCCTTTCCCCCCTTCTCCCCACCAACCCCCACCCCTGTTTCAAAACCCCCTTTATCTTACCCCCTTCCTTCTCCTCACCATGGGAAAAACCCCACACACCCACGTGTGAGGCATGTTGCTACTCTTGACGCTATCGTGTACGTTCATGCACTGTGTGGTTATCGTAGTTCTATCGTGACGGGCAAAAAAGACCCTTGATTTTTCCATTTGTGACGGTCTTACAGCTGTCATGACTCCATCGTGACCATCTTACGACCATCTACACATACGTAAGGAGCGTGACATTGTTGTGAGGCTATCGTGATCGCGTTTTTCGTGGGCAAAAATTTTACGATAGCGCAATAATCAAATTTTTTTGGGCATTGGCTCATTATGGAAGTGAAGGGGTTAAAATGCATTATATCCAAAAAACCTTTTTTTAAAAATTAACCTAATCAACATTTAAGAAAAAACCTATCACCCAAAAAGAAAAAGAAATTTTTTTTTGCTATACTATTTGAAAGTGTGTAATTTTTCTTTTATACGGGAAAAAAATATTACTTTTAAAAAAATCATTTATATTCTTAATTTTTCACTTTTTGACGGTAAATAGGGCTGTGCATGTGTAGGTCAGTTAATTACATATATATATATGTCAGGTAAATAAAGTTAAATGCATATCTGGTGAATAACTAATAACATATATGAATGAACACTAGAAAATTGTCTTATTTCACTACCTGGCAACTCACACAGCGCCTGCACCAAACTCGTGTGCGTTTGGGAAAAGTACCTCCCGGGGTTCATCAAGCGCGAGTCTCCAGGCAGGTTCCCTTTCCATACCAAGCAACTCCTGACAGGTAGCATCAATTTCCCCAGCAACGAGCCTTGTGGTCGCCCATTTGGACTCCTCCACGCCGATTGTCTCTTACAGATGCAACCCGATGGGAAGGGTCAGTTTTAGGGTAGCGTGCCACATGCCCATATAGCCGGACGGACTATGCAAGTAATAGGCCTCGATGGTTCAATCACACGGTAATCATCCCAGCGATACCCCATGATTCTGCGAAGACACTTATTACCAAAGGCATCGATTCGCCTCTTCAGTCGCTATTTAGTGTCCATGTCTCACAACCATAAATTAAGACAGGATCACAAGCGACTTGAAGATCTGGATCTTTGTCCTCCTGCACAGGTACCGACCATGCCAAATACTCGTGCTGAGCGAGTCCATAACACCGTGGGCTATGCCAATCCGCCGTAAGACTTCTTGACGTGACCCACCGTCATTATGGACTGCGCTGCCACGGTATGTAAAACTTTCCATGATCTCAATGTCCTCGCCGCACACATGAACAGACTGTACTGTACATCTAGTAAGCCTCCAAACACTTGTACCTTGGTCTTGAGCCAGGAAACCTCAAGTTCCAAAGGCTTTGCCTCCTAGTGCAGCGCCTCGAGAGCCATCACCAGGACCTCCAGCGACTCAGCAAAGATTACTGCATCATCGGCAAAAACAGGATCGGTGATCGTGTGTTGCCGAGGGTAGCTCCAGTCACTTTGATCTACAATTTTGCCCAATACCCAGTCCATACAAGCGTTGAAAAGTTGATGGGGTCAAGGACGCACCCTTGCCTCACTCCTGTATTCACAGGAAAGAAGCAGGATACACCTCCCCAGATTTTACATCACTCTCAGTCCAAGACTATAGACCAGTCATTAAACCAATCAATAGTCCTTGCAGGAATCCTGCGAATTCGCAGAAGATCCCAGAGCGACTCACGATGTACTGAATCAAAACGCCTTCTTGAGATCAACATAGGCTGCAAGCATCCCCTGTTGAAACTCATGGCGGCGTTCCACCAGTACACGAAGCGTCAGGATACGGTTCGTAGTTGATTTACCACTGCCACTGATTGGTTGTTTTTCCACTGCCCGTAATCCAGTGGTGTAGAGTTGCCCAATTGGAGGAGCCACCATGAACAACTGCCGAAAATACTCAGCCCAACGAGCCATCTGCCCATCCATGTCCGAACGAGGCGCCCATCTGCTGCTCGTAAACCCTGCAGTTTTGCAGGATCCTCCAACGAGTACTAACTATGATGTGGTCGATCTCCTTCGCTAACACTCCGGTATTCCTATACCATGTCCAGCGGTGCATCTCTGGTCTCTGATACCCAGAACCTGCAATTCTCAACCTTCTGGACCTTGCAAAATTTAGAAGAAGATTACTGTTAATGTTTCTGGTACTAGAGCCATGAGTACCAACACATAACTCTTAGCCATCTCTCACAGTGCCAGTAGTAGCATTGAAGTCGCCATAGACAATGGGTGTGTCCCGAGAAAGACACTAGTCTAATACAGAGTCGAGTTGGTGTAGAACATATCCTTCTCTTCAATTTCACACACCTCGGTATGAACGTACACTGCAACAAAAGACATGAAACCCAGAGTGTGTTTCATCCTTACCCGCATTATACGCTCATCAACCGGAGTAACCTCAACAACATACGGCTGCAGTTTGGTGGAGATGCCTATACTGCTCACCAGGGGCCGGATGTTCGAACTTCGTAACGGTCTCTAAGATCATCTTGCACTTAGATTGATCTTGGAACGTTCGTAACGCGTTTAGAGGTATTTTCAAACGATCTTTGCGAACATCCATCCGCCATATTTGTTCGTTTTTCCACCATATTTGTTCATAGTGCTAGCTAAGGCTGCTGAAGAGGATTCGCACACTGTTCGTAGGGTCGCATGATGAAGGTTTTTCTAATGTACAAGCCATATAAAGTTATGTTATAAGTTGTTTATTTCATGTTGATTTGTTTATGGTTGGTCAGGACGTTGTAGGGGGAATGTGAAGGGTGCAATGAATGGTATGCTGCCGAATGCCTATAGGTGACTGGAATGAGTGAAGTGCAAATAAAAAAGAAATGTGTCTTGTGCTAGAAGTGTATAGAGAAGATGATCAAAGGAAGGGAGAGGAAGATGCGGGAAGTGAAGGAGGAGAATAGGAGACAAGGATGAGATGGAGAGAATGAGTCAAGTGAGGATACGGATGGCGGTGGCATAACGTGAGATTGGAACGATGAAGGATAGTGGGTGGGTACGCAAGGTGTATGAATGGAATGGATAGAGAAGCAGATAATGTAAAATGAGTGCTGGAACGGCAGATAAACTAGGTAGCCTTGATGTGTGTGTTTAGGGCAGGAAAGGACTAATGCGTAGAATGCATGTACTGTAGGTGCAAAAGTGAAATACATAAAGGTATAAGTGCAGTTTAGACCAATACAATACAACACAACCTATAGGTGGTTTTAAGCACCCTGAACGTTTCGTTCTTATTATAAGGACTATTTCTAACCCACACAACAGCTGTCGGAATGAAAAGTAACACATGGGGGTCTGGGGGGGCAAAAGCCCCCCCAGTGAGGTTAGGTTACGTAGTCAATGCCCGGGTTAGATTAGTTAACTAGCAGAGGGTCTTGGGGGGCGTAGCCCCCCCAGTTATGTCAGAAGAGCCATGGTTGAAACTGCATATTTACCTAAAAGAGTATTTAGAGGATAAAGGAATGTGTGATTGGTGGGCAAGGATGTCTGAGAAGAGTAGGTACACTTGAATGGTAGAGTATTGGTCAATAGGGAGTATTGGTTGCAACTGCATATATACCTAAAAGAGTATGTAGAGGATAAAGGAATGTGTGATTGGTGGGCAAGGATGTCTGAGAAGAGTAGATACACTCTACTCCAACTCTAAGAGTTGGTATGTAAGTAAAGCGAAAGTAATGAATGAATGGTTCAGTGATGGAAGCTGGGGTAGTGAGATGTTATTCTAGGCAAGTTCACGACCACTGAAATTGTGGGGTTAAGGCACATAAAAATCACTAGAATACAGGCTTTCATTTCAACCTAACTCATCTACTGTAATATGTCAAGTCGGTATTATTTCGGTGCTGAGGTGGGGGGGAATCACCCCCGCTCATTCACTAACCTAAACTAGACATATAGTCAACTGGCCTAACTTAACCTAACCTAACCTAACCTAACTGTTCAGGCTATTGCTGGTATTTAATCCCTGAATTCAGAAGCACGGTTAAAATAGGAACACTCGCCGACGAATAAAATAGGAACGTTGACGAGAATTCCTATCGGCGACAGTTCTAGGTATTGTCTAGTTATTTGGATAATGTATCCCATTAATAATACCCACCCTAAAATGGGTGGGTATTAGATTGGTAGTGAGCTTTCAAAAGTCCTAGGATTCTTACCTGCATCATTGTGTAGATTTCTTTATTCAGAGTATTTTGAACCCCATTTCCCATGTTACAATTGAATAATAATGGCGTTACATGTACGTACTACCGAAAATCTACCGTTATTTCAGCCATAAATGGTTAAGTTAGGTTAAATCTGATTAGGTTAGGTTAGGTTAGAGGTGAGGTTTGGTTTAGTCGTCTAAGTTAGGTTAAATCAGGTTAGGTTAGGTTAGGTTAGAGGTGGGTTTTGGTTTAGTAACATGATATCAAGAAAAAAATAAAATTATCAATAATATGGCAGTGCGGAGCGGCGCAAGGTTTGCGGGGCATACATCCCCCATATCTGTAAACAAAAAAATATTTCCGACAAAAACGAGTGTCATATTCATTCAATACATATTAAAACGATTCAGGAAAATTAAGTTTCGGCCTCGAAATTGTTGAAAGCCCACTACCGAAATTTTACTAATTGGGTGTAAGTGGCAGCTATTAATCATTCAACTCATATATAATTATTCGCGCTGGCTAAAACGATAAAATTATAATCCTTTCCCGCCCTTATTAGTGTTTTTTTTCTCTCCAGACCTTCACAAATCCCTTCAGATACCTCTAAAACGTAATTATAAAGTGGGACAGTTACCCCTTTAACATCCCTCACCTCACCTAAAGTCCTAATTGACCAACCAAAATAATACTAACCTAACCAACCTTATCTAACCCTACCAATAACCTCCTAGCGAGACCTAGGGGCAGGAAAGAAATATAATTTTGCCAGGTCAGGTTATATTGAGGTTATAAGTTTGTAATGTGTTGTGTGGGGACGCGCCAGGAGGTTATTAGTGAGCATACGTCTTCAGTCTTCAGATATTTCCCTTGGAGAGGCATGATATTTGTTTACATTCTGACTGCATTATGATTGGCTAACAATCTCAAGGTTGATGAAATATTTCCTCTGATTGGCCAAGCAACAGTCAGCTGAGTTCCATTCCTCTTGGTCGGAACGGAACGGAACGAGCTTGAAGATCGCATCATCGTGAGCTAAGAACATCCGGACGATCTTTTGAAAATACATTTTTGTGGTGTTCGTAGCCCAAGATCTAAGATGGCCGCTATGAACACTCTAAGATGATCTTAGAGGCGGAAAGTTACGAACGTTCGAACATGCCGCCCCAGACACCGTGACCATTGCTCATGCCGGACAGGTAGTAGGTGTACCCCCACTGCTAGTCTCGCCACTGCTAGGCCTCCTCGTCTCAGAGAGTCCCACTATATCCACTCTCAGCCTACTGAGCTCGCCCGATAGGAGAGGTAGTTGATGATCGGCTGTGAGGCTCAGAACGTTCCAGGAGCCCACACGAAGTATCCCCCGGAGGTTTATCCCAGGAGAGATTGGACGGGCTGGCGTCGCCTCCATGCAAATTCCAAAATGTAAATACATTTATGGAAGTCATCAGTTACTTTTTCACATAAATCTGAAGTAACTGCCGTAGATAACACTTGTCGCCAGGACAACGTTTTTTTTATTTACAGACGTCTGGTTGCGTTAAAACTTACATTTCTACATTCATGATTTCAGGAAAGTTAGAAGGGACTATCTGGAGAGTCTGTGTCATTTTGTGTCTTCATCTGTATCATAGTATGGCTATTAATGAACAAATTGCAAAAATATAATCGAGTGGCGACGTTGGTAGCGGAGCTACACTATGGTCGCCAGCTAGTGTTTATTTACTGAGTGTCCTCCCGCCGTCGTCGTCGCGCGAAAAAAAAACGAGTTGCGAAATTTGAAACCGTATATACTTGCAGATACAAAGCATAAAACAACGCTGAAACAGGGTAGATTATACAGTCATGATATAAACTACTGCGTATCATCTTCAGTGGCACATAAAAATCAGTAGTGATGCTATAATTCGTAATATTTGGCGCCTGGCGACATTATTGCAGCTGGCGACTATACTTTTATCTACGGTAGAGGTCCTTAATCTACACTTCAGCATAGGTAAAGGTAAAGTTGGGGGCATACGCTATGCTCTGCGTGGCCTCGGTGCTCATCTCCGTGGCATTAGCCCTTTGAGCCTGTGGTGGGTGAGGACCCGTTACCCCAGAACACAGGGCACGTGTACCACAGTTACCTTCCCCAGGTTTCCCCAGGTACCCATTTATCAACCCCGAAAGGGAGTAAGAACAGCTGTTTTGGCTGGTCGCCGACTTGCCCTGAACCGGATTCGTACCAGGGCCCGCAGATTAGTAGCCACAAAGTGAGACTTCAGGGGAACCTATTTGATGTAGCCTACATGTTATTCTAGGCATAAAATATTATTTTTATCTGGTTTTGTCCATATCTATTTTCGTTTTGTTCTCCACACTGCTGCATTCTTATAGCCTTCCAGTCTGTTGTATGTACCTTTGTACAAAATAACTTTGCTGTCATTGATATTTTTGCATAATATACATACAACCCAATAAATCAGATGCACTAAGATTTTTTCATTCCTCACTTCACTTGATAAAATGGTCCGATATCGCTATCTAAAATGCTTCTGTTTAGGCCTCCGTACAATCAGAAATTGTACATTTCTGTATTGCTGGTATTGCTGGTAGACTACCATTCTAGGAGTAATATGCACCAAAAAAGTTTTATTCCTTAGAAAACTTGAATATATGCAACTTTTTGGCACCCTTTGGGGCACCCTATATAGGGCCTATGGGGTAAAGGCACAAGGCAGGACCCGGCAGCAATCGATAGTCGGCATCTTGAGGCATATCTTTATGGCAAAAACTATCAAACCTTCTTCCTTTTTCCCCTTGAATGCTGCTCTGGGCTCTCGGTCTACTATTTCACACTTTCAAAATGTTCTTGGCCTGTCAAAGGGAAAAAAAATACTGCGTCACCACAATAAGTCAGTGACTGATTCTCAATTAACATACGGAGACATCTTTCATTTTATCAATCAGACTCCCACTTTAAAACTATCATCTAAATTTAAATTCCCTCCCGTATTCTCAGTCAGGACATGGGTAACAAAGTTAATTTCCGACTTTTCATTTGGGGGAGAAAAAAACCATTGCACCTTAGGACGATAATTTTTTCTCCAAAGGTCTCGATGCTGAAGGTTTCCCCCGGTACCCATGCATTTATCGGCCAACCCCGAAAGAAGGATGAACAGCTGTTTGGACTGCACGCCGACTGCCCTGGCCGGAATTCTAACCAAGGCCCGCAGATTCGTAGCTAGGCTGCTAGCCACTACACCACGGAGGCGCTAGGAGGCCCAGGACAGGAATATTAGTATAATAATAATAATAAACGGGACAGCAATTTGTGCACGAACAATTCAGGTTTCATAGAAGCGACAACGTGACAGACGGCAATTGAAGATATTGTCAAGAAAGCGTTTCGGTTCAAATAGTGAAGGTCTGGTGTATTTTGAAGAAACATTTATTGAAATTATTGACATACTTTTTGATTCTTCATTTGAAGAAGAAGTAAGGCTCGTTAAGTTTTGCTCAGCAAAAAAACGGATAATTGTTGATGATATATTTTCCTGAATCAACAAGGAAAGGAGCATAGGTATATAAAAAACTTCATCATCGTAGATTGTATATTTAAGTTTCTATGATAGATATTTGGATGTGTCAATGATTGTTATGTCAAAAACGTCATGAAGAATGCGAATCCCTTCCTGCCTGGGTGGAAAGGACCCTCTAAGGTCAATTTAGAGCACTTACCCTTTGGTTATCATGGTACATATTATTGATAACTTACTAGATCAAAATTTAATAACGCGTAACATATCATCAGGTTGTAGGGTTTTATTGAATAAAAACATACATATGTGATGTCACCGCTGTCATCGTCAATACACAATTATTTGGAATTAGGGGTAGAGGCTTTTAAGATACAGTAAGTGAAGTAGTATGTAAAAACATAATACTGACGCAGAATATCAGAGAAATTGAAAGCGAAATAGTTAATTGCCCAAACTGTAAAGAAAATATCTTTTACGTATCAATTGATATTAAAAATTATTCTTTATCTGTCACCGTCCTCCTCTTTTCCTTCTTTTTTCTTCAACCGTCTTTGAAGTCCCCCTTCAGAGAAGCTGCCTCCCTCGTCCTTCTCCGAGCACGTCTCGTACCACCACCCTCCAGGCCTTGCCTCACACGCGAGGAGCCTTGTAATTTCTCTCCTTCGTCAACCTCATCATTATTATCTAAGAGGCAGGATTTCGGCCTTTAAAGCGAATAATGAGTTTGACTCGCACCCTGAGCTACAAGCGTATTTTGAGGATGAGGCAAAGTGTGACTAAAAAAAGATGTGAAGTTGAGGTTTATTGGAAGCAGAAAAAAGAGAGAGAGAGAGAGAGAGAGAGAGAGGAGAGAGAGAGAGAGAGAGAGAGAGAGGGGAGAGAGAGAGAGAGAGAGGGGAGAGAGAGAGAGAGAGAGAGAGAGAGGAGAGAGAGAGAGAGGGGAGAGAGAGAGAGAGGGGAGAGAGAGTCCCTATGTAGAGACAAGGGTGGTTGAAATATTTTTTATTTACTACATAAAAATATGGTAGCACACAACCTAAAAACAAAAGGTATAACCCAATAGTACGGATATGCGCACACAGCCCTACGCTATCTACATCTACATAGCACCCTCTATTTCAGCTCATTTTTACTGAAGCTGAAAATAAACCTGACCCCCCCCCGTACAAAAAATCGAAAATCGTAATTATATTTCTATTTATCCATTTCCAGTCCTGTAACTGACGAACCTAAAGTCGGGACAGGATGCAATAAGATACCAAAATGACTCTGTATCCTGACGATACAATTAACTGATATCAAATGACATTACGAGGGATGGAAGGCTATAAACAAAGTTCAAAACTTATGTATGCCAACCTACCGAATTATTAGAATAAATTCACCTTCAGCGGACTTAGTATTCATTTATCAGGTGGCGATCTGTTATCTGGCAAGTGTTAGCTCGGCATGCCATCTCACACGCCACGTCGTCGCTCTGATCCTCCGTTAGCCTTGAGTACATTTCATGAGAATAAAGGGTTCGCCCAAACATTCAACGCGGGGCATAAACAAATGTGGTTAGGTAAAATGAGTGTCATAAATGTGTGAAAACACATTTATGTAAATCAACAAACGAGTATGAAATGCCAAAATGTTGACATAAAAAACATAAGAACATAAGAATAAGGAAGCTACAAGAGGCCGTGAGGCCTACACGGGTAGTTTCCTGTGGAT
>JACEEZ010020770.1:142206-151695 GCA_016584305.1 Chionoecetes opilio
CTCTCTCTCTCTCTCTTCTCTCTCTCTTGTCTCACCCCCTTTCGTCTCTCTCTCTCTCTCTCATCTCTCTCTCTCGCTCTATCTCTCTCTCTCTCTCTTGGTTCGGCTGTCCAATCAACCTCACTCACATGCTTTATTTAGTCACACTTTGCCTTCAATCTCAAAATAACGCTGTAGTCAGGGTGCGAGTCAACTCATATTCGCATTAAAGGCCGACACCTGCCTCTTAGATAATTAATGATTGAGGGTTGACGACGGAGAGTAATTACAAGGCTCCTGCGGTGTGAGGCAAGGGCCTGGAGGGTGTGTGGTAGGTACCGAGGACGTGCTCGGAGAAAGGGACGAGGGAGGAGCTTCTCTGAAGGGAGACTTCAAAGACGGTGAAAGAAACGAGAAGGAAGAGAGGAGGACGGTGACAGATAAAAGAATAATTTGAATACAATTGATACGTAAAGATATTTTCTTCAGTTGGGCAGATTAACTATTGCGCTTTCAAATTTCTCCTGATATTCTGCGTCAGTATTATGTTTTTACATATCATAACTTCACTTACATGTAATCGTAAAGCCTCTACCAGCTAATTCCAAATTAATTGTGTATTGACGATGGACAGCGGATGACATCACATATGTAGTTTTATCAATGCAACCTACAACTGAGAATGTTACGCGTTAATGAAATTTTGATCTAGTAAGTTATCAATAATGAGTACCATGATAACCTAAGGTAAGTGCTCATTGACCTAGAGGGTCCTTTCCAAGCAGGGCAGGGAAGGGATCGCATTATTCATGGACCGCTTTTGACATAACAATCATTGACACATCCAAATATCTATCATAGAAACTTAAATATACATCTACGATGATGAAGTTTTTATATACCTATGCCCTTGCACTTGTTGATTCAGGAAAAATATATCATCAAACATTTATCGTTTCTTTGCTGAGCGAAACTTAACGAGCCTTACTCTTCTTTCAATGAAGAATCGAAAAGTATAGGTTCAATAATGTCAATAAAATGTTTCTTCAAAATACCACCAGACCTTTCACTAGTGAACCGAAACGGCTTTTCCTTGACAATATCTTCAATTGCCGTCTGTCACGATTGTCGCTTCTATGAAACCTGAATTGTTCGTGCACAAATGCTGTACCGTTTTATTTATATTATTATACTTAATATTCATGTCCTGGGCCTCTAGCGGCCTCGTGGGGTATGGCTAGCTTCACGCCTAGCTACGAATCTCGGGCCTTGGTTAGAATTCCGGCCAGGGCAGTCGGCGTGCAGTTCCAAAAGCTGTTCATCCTTCTTTCGGGGTGGCCGATAAATGCATGGGTTACCAGGGGAAACCTTCAGCATCGAGGCCTTTGGAGAAAAAAATTAATCGTCCCTAAGGTGCAATGGTTTTTTTTTTCTCTCCAAATGCAAATGCGAGAAATTAACTTTGTTACCCAGTCTGACTGAGAATACGGGGACGGGAATTAAATTTAGATGATAGTTTTAAAGTGGGAGTTGATTGATAAAAGAGACCGATGTCTCCGTATGTAATTGAGAATCAGTCACTGACTATTGTGGTGACGCAGTTTTTTTCCTTAGAAGGCCAGAACATTTTGAAAAGTGCTGAAATAGTAGACCGAGAGACCAGAGCAGACTATTAAGGGGAAAAAGGAAGAAGGTTGATAGTTTGCCATAAAGAATGCCTTCAAGATGCACGACTACGATTGCTGCCGGATCCTGCCTTGTGGCCTTTACCCCATAGGCCATAGTATAGGTGCCCCAAAGGGTGCCAAAAAGTGCATATATTGAAGTTTCTAAGGAATAAAAACTTTTTGGTGCATATTACTCCTAGAATGGCGTTACCAGCAATACCAGCAATACAGAAATGTACAATTTTCTGATTGTACGGAGGCCTAAAAGAGAAGCATTGTAGATAGCGATAATCGGACATTTTATCAAGTGAAAGTGAGGAATGAAAAAATCTTAGTGTCATTCCGATTATGGGTTGTATGTAATTATGCAAAAATATCAATGACAGCAAAGTTATTTTGTACCAAAAGGTACATAAACAGACTGGAGGCTATAAGAACTGCCAGCCAGTGTGGAGCAAAAAAAACGAAAAAATAGATATGGACAAAACCAGATTAAAAATAATATTTTTATGCCTAGAATAACATGTAGGCTACATCAAATAGTGTCCACTGAAGTCTCAATTTGTGGCTAACTAATCTGCGGGCCCTGGTACGAATCCGGTTCAGGGCAAGTCGGCGGACCAGCCAAAACCGGCTTGTTACTCCCTTTCGGGGTTGATAAATGGTTACCTGGGGAAACATGGGGAAGGTAAACTGTGGACACGTGCCCTGTGTTCTGGGGTAACGGGTCCTTCACCACCACAGGCTCAAAGGGCTAATGCCACGGAGATGAGCACCGAGGCCACGCAGAGCTAGCGTAGCACCAACTTTACCTTTACCTATGCTGAAAGGTTAGATTAGGACCTCTCCGTAGGATAAAAGTATAGTCCGCAGCTGCAATATGTCGCCAGGCGCCAAATATTACGAATATAGATCAATACTGATTTGATGTTGCCACTGAAGATGGAGACGCAGTAGTTATATTCATGACTGTATAATCTACCCTGTTTCAGCGTTGTTTTATGCTTTGTATCTGTCAAGTATATACGGTTTCAAATTTCGCAACTCGTTTTTTTTTTCGCGCGACGGACGACGGCGGGAGGGACACTCAGTAAAAAAACAATAGCTGGCAGACCATAGTGTAGCTCCGCTACCAACGTCGCCACTCGATTATATTTTTGCAATTGTTCATTAAGAGCCATACTATGATTACAGATGAAGACACAAAATGACACAGACTCTCCAGATAGGTTCCCTTTTTTTATAAACTTTCCTGAAACATGAATGTAGAAATGTAAGTTTTAACGCAACCAGACGTCTGTAAACTAAAAAAAAAGTTGTCATGGCGACAAGTGTTACACGGCAGTTACTTCAGATTTATTGTGGCAAAAAAAGTAACTGATGACTTCCATAATGTAGTTACCATTTTGGAATTGCATGGAGGCGGGAAGACAGCCCGTCCAATCTCTCCTGGGATAAAACATCCGGGGGATAACTTCGTGTGGGGCTCCTGGAAGTTCTGAAGCCTCACAGCGAATCATCAACTTAACCTCTCCTAATCGGGCGAGCTCAGTGGATGAGCGGGATATAGTGGGGACTTCTCTGAGGACGAGGAGGCCTAGGCAGTGGCCGAGGACTAGCAGGGGGGGGGTTACAACCTATACCTGTCGGCATGAGCAATGGTCACGGTGTCTGGGGGGCATGTTCGAAACGTTCGGCTAACTTCCCGCATCTAAGATCATCATTAGAGGTTCATAGCGGCCATTTTAGATCGGGCTACGAACACCACAAAAATCGTATTTCAAAAGATCGTCCGGATGTTCTAGCTCACGATGATGCGATCTTCAAGCTCGTTCGTTCCGTTCCGGACCCAAGAGGAATGGAATCAGCTGAAGGTTGCTGCCAATCAGAGGAAATATGTCATAACCTTTGAGATTGTTAGCCAATCAAATGCAGTCGAATGTAAAACAAATATCATTGCCTCTCAAGGAATATCTGAATGACTGAAGACGTATGCTCACTAATACACCTCTGGCGCGTCCCCAACAACACATTACAAACTTATAACCTCAATATAACCTGGACCTGCAAAATTATATTCTTTCCTGCCCCTAGGTTCTCGCTAGGAGGTTATTGGTAGGGTTAGATAAGGTTGGTTAGGTTAGTATTATTTTGGGTGGTCAATTAGGAGAGTTTAGTGTGAGGTGAGGGGATGTTAAAGGGGGTAACGTCCAACTTTATAATACGTGTTAGAGGTATCTGAAGGGATTTGTGAAGGTTCTGGAGAGAAAAAAAACACTAATAAGGGCGGGAAAGGGATTATAAATTTTATCGTTTTAAGCCAGCGCGAATAAATTATATATGAGTTGAATGATTAATAGGCTTCCACTTACACCCAATAGGTTAAAATTTCGGTAGTGGGCTTTCAACAATTTCGAGGCCAGAAACTTAATTTCCTGAATCGTTTTAATATGTATTGAATGGAATATGACACTAGTTTTTTGTCGGAAATATTTTTTGTTTACCAGGATAGGGGGCGATATGCCCCCAAACCTTGCGCCGCTCCGCACTGCCATATTATTGATAATTTGATTTTTTTTGATATCATGTTTACTAAACAAAAACCCACCTCTAAACCTAACCTAACCTAAACCTGATTTAACACCTAACTAGACGACTCTAAACCAAACCTCACCTCTAACCTAACGTAACCTAATCAGATTTACCTAACTAAACCATTTATGCTGGAAAATAACGGTAGATTTTCGGTAGTACGTACATTGTAAACGCCATATTTATTCAATTTGTAACATGGGAAAATGGGGTTCAAATACTCTGAAGAAAGAAATCTACACAATGATGCAGGTAAGAACCTAGACTTTTGAAAAGCTCACTACCAATCTAGTACCAACCCATTTAGGGTGGGTATTAGTAATGGGATTACATATCAAATAACTAGGGAACAATACCTAGAACTGTCCGCCGATAGGAATCTCTTCAACGTTTCTATTTTTTATTAGTCGGCGAGTGTTCCATTTTACCGTGCTTCTGGGAATTCAGGGGATAAATACCCAATAGCCTGGAACAAGTTAGGTTAGGTTAGGTTAGGTAAGTTAGGCCAGTTGACTAATGTCTAGTTTAGGTTTAGTGAATGGCGGGGGTGATTTCCCCCCCCACTCAGCACCGAAATAATACCCGGTTGACATAGTACAGTGATTGGAGTTAGGTTTGTAAAGTGAAAGCCGTATTCTAGTGATTTTTATGTGCCTTAACCCACAATTTCCAGTGGGTCGTGACTTGCCTAGAATAACATCTCACTACCCAAGCTTCCATCACTGAACCATTCATTCATACTTCGCTTTACTTAACATACCAAATCTTTAGAGTTGGAGTAGAGTGTAAATCTACTCTTCTCAGACATCCGTTTGCCACCAATCACACATTCCTTTTATCCTAACATACTCTGTAGTATAAGATGCAGTTGCAACCAATACTCCCTATTGACCAATACTCTACCATTCAAAGTTACCTACCTTCAGACATCCTTGTCCCACCAATCCCACACATGCCTTTATTCCTCTAAATACTTCTTTTCGGTAAATATGCAGTTTCAACCATGGATCTTATGACCATAACTGGGGGTACGCCCCCCAATGACCCTCTGCTAGTTAACTAATCTAACCCGGGCATTGACTACGTAACCTAAACTCACTGGGGGGGCTTTTGCCCCCCCAGACCCCCATGGGTTACTTTTCATTCCGACAGATGTTTGCGACCCGTTGTGTGGGTTAGAAAATAGTCCTTATAATAAGAACGAAACTTTCAGGGTGCTTAAAACCACTATAGGGTTTTGTTGTATTGTATTGGTCTAAAATGCACTTAACCTTGAGGTATTCACTTTGCACCTTACAGTACATGCATTCTAGCATTAGTCCTTTCCTGCCTAAAAACACACACATCAGGCTACCTAGTTTATCTGCCGTTCCAGGCACTCATTTTTAAACATTATCTGCTTCTCTATCCATTTCCAATTCATACACCTTGCGTACCCACCCACTATCCTTTCATTCGTTCCCAAGCTCACGTTAGCCACCGCCATCCGTATCCTACTTGACCATTCTCCATTCATCCTTGTTCCTATTATCCTCCTTCACTTCCGCATCTTCCTCTCCTTCCTTTGATCATTCGTCTCTATACACTTCTAGTCACAGGACCATTCTTTTTATGCACTTCACGCATTCCAGTCACTATAGGCCTTCGCGCATTACCATTCATTGACCCTCACATTCCCCCTACAAACGTCCTGACCAACCATTAAAAACACAATCAACATGAAATAAAACCAACTTAAGACATTAAACTGTCTATGGCTTGTTACATTAAGAAAAACCTTCATCATGCGACCTACGAACAGTGTGCGAATCCTCTTCAGCCGCCTTAGCAGCACTAGGAACAAAATGGTGGAAAAAAAAGAAAAACAAATATGGCGGATCGGATGTTCGCAAAGATCGTTTGAAAATACCTCTAAAGCGTTCCGAACGGCCAAGATCAATCTAAGTGCAAAGGATGATCTTAGAGACCGTTACGAACGTTCGAACATCGGCCCCTGGTGAGCAGTATAGGCATCTCCACCAAACTCAGCCGTAGTTGTTGATGTTACTCTCGGTTGATGAGCGTTATATGCGGGTAAGGATGAAAACAAGACTCTGGGTTTCATGTCTTTTGTTGCAGTGTACGTTCATACCGAGGTGTGTGAATTGAAGAGAAGGATAGTTCTACACCAAACTCGACCTCACTGTATTAGATAGGATTTCTTTCTTCGGACACACCCATGTCTATGGGCGACTTCAATTGCTACTACTGCACTGTGAGAGTGGCTAAGAGTAGTGTTGTTACTCATGGCACTCTAGTACCAGAAACATTAAAAGTAATCTTCTTCTAAATTTTGCCAAGGTCCAGAATGGTGGAATTGCAGTTTGGGTATCAGAGACAGAGAGCACGCTGGACATGGTATAGGAATACCGGGAGGTTAGCGGAAGAGATCGACCACATCATGTTAGTATCGTTGGAGGATCCTGCAAAACGCAGGGTTTACGAGCAGCAGATGGGCGCCCCCGTTCGGGAACATGGATGGGCAGGGATGGCTCGTTGGCTGAGTATTTTCGGCAGTTGTTTCTGGTGGCTTCCTCCAAAATTGGCAACTCTACACCCACTGGATACGGGCAGTGGAAAAAAACAACCAATCGTGGCAGTGGTAAAACAAACTACGAACGTATCCTGACGCTTCGGTGTAATGGTGGAAACGCCGACATGAGTTCAAACAGGGGATTGCTTGCAGCCTATGTTGATCTCAAGAAGGCGTTTGATTCCGTTACATCGTGAGTCGCTCTGGGATCTTCTGCGAATTCGCAGGATTCTGCAAGGACTATTGATGGTTAATGACTGGTCTTATAGTCTGGGGACTGAGAGTGATGAAAATCTGGTGGTGGAGGTGTATCCGGCTTTCGTCCTGTGAATACAGGAGGGAGGCAAGGGTGCGTCCTTGACCCACACTTTTCAACGCTGTATGGGACTGGGTATTGGGCAAAATTGTAGATCAAAGTGAAGGAGTACCCTCGCAACACCACGATCACCGGATGCCTGTTTGTTGCCGATGATGCATTAATCTTTGCTGAGTCGTGGAGGTCCTGGTGATGGCTCTCGAGGCGCTGCACTAGGAAGGAAAGCCTTTGGAACTTGAGGTTTCGCCAAGACAAGGTACAATGTTTGGAGGCTACTAAGATGTAACAGTACAGTCTGTTCATGTGTGCGGCGAGGACATTGAGATCATGGAAAGTTTTACATACCGTGCAGCGCAGTCCATAAATGACGGTGGGTCCACGTCAAGAAGTTCTTACGGCGGATTGGCATAGCCCACGGTTGTTATGGACTCGCTCAGGCACGAGTATTTGGCATGGTCGGTACCTGGCAGGAGGACCAAAAGATCCAGATCTTCAAGTCGCTGTGATCCCGTCTGAAGTTATGGTTGGAAGGACATGGACCCTACATAGCGGACTTGAAGGGCGAATCGAATGCTTGGTAATAAGTGTGTCTTCGCAGAATCAGGGGGTATCGCTGGGATGATACCGTGTGATGAAACAATCGGGCCTATTAACCTGGCATAAGTCCGTCCGGCTATTATGTGCATGTGGCACGCTACCCTAAACTGGCCTTCCCATCGGGTTGCAATCTGTAAGAGACAATCCGGCGTTGAGGAGTCCAAAATGGGCGAACCACAAGGCTCGTTGCTGGGGGAAATTGATGCTTACCATGTCAGGAGTTGACTGGTTTGGAAAGGGAACACTGCCTGGAGACTCGCGCTTGATGAACCCCGGAGGTAACTTTCCCAAAACGCACACGAGTTTTGGTGCAGGCGCTGTGTGAGTTGCCAGTAGTGAATAAGACAATTTTCTAGTGTTTCATTCATATATGTGATTAGTTAGTCACCAGATATGCATGTAACTATTTACTGACATATATATATAGTAATTTAACTGGACCTACCAAATGCACAGCCCTATTACCGTTCAGAAAGTGAAACAATAAGAATACTAAATGATATTTTTAAAAAGCATAAATATTTTTGGCCCGTATGAAAGATAAATACCACACTTTCAAATAGTCTAGCTAAAAAATTTCGTTTCTTATATGGTGATAGGTTTTCTTTAAATGTGCATTAGGTATAACTTTTTATAAAAAAGGGTTTTTGGATATAATGGACACGTAAGCTCCCTTCACCATTCATAATCGAGCCACGATAGCGCCACCAATTTGATTATTGACGCTATCGTAAATTTGACCACGTAAACGAAGATCACGATAGTCCTCAACAACAATGTCACGCTGGCTGTAACGTATGTGGTCATGATGGTCGTAGATGGTCACGATGGAGTCAGACAGCTGAAGGACTACGTCACGAATGGAAAATCAACGGTTCATTTTGTCGTCACGATAGAACTACGATAACCACGACAGTGCCAGAAAGTATCACGATAGCGTCAAGCAAGAGTCAGAACATGCCTCAACACGTGGGTGTTGTGTGTTGCCATGGTGGATGGAGAAGGAAGGGGGTAGAGATGAAGGTGGTTTGAAAAACAGGGGTGGGGGTTGGTGTGGAGAAGGGGGGGAAACGGGGAGGGGGGGGGTTGTATAAAGAAGGGGTGTTTGCTGGGGTGGGGAACAGCGGGAGGGGAGTTGGGTATGTAAAAGGCGTGTTGTTGTTGGAGATTGAGTGCTTTAAAAGGGGGGATGGGGTGTCACGCGTGGTGAGGCTGTGGGGGGTAGGGAGTCGAAGGGGGGTTGTCACTCGTGATAAGGAAGTAGGGGGGTTAGTGGAGCGAGGGGGGGTGTCACCACGTGGTGATGGACTAGGGGGTTGTAGAGTCAGGGGAGGTGGAGTGAATGAGGCAAGGGGGAGAAGGACGGGAAGAGGGTGCAAAAAAGGGGGAGGAAAGTGAGTTGAAGGCGCGCGTCGTAGTTTTTTATCGTCACGATAAACATACGACGATCACGATAGTGTCACGAAGCTGCCTACATAGAACGATAGTTTAGATAGCGTCCACGTAGACTTACGAGAGCACTGCGTTGTATACAAAAAGCGGGGAGCCTTCCCCGAAAAAATTTTTTTATGTGCATGCATAACTTTTCGTGGCATCGGGCCTAGGCGCGTCCGAGCGGACCCATAAACCAGGCCATGACGGCGCTGCGCATTGCATTGTGGCGCCGTTCGTGGTTTCCATATAGACTGTGTGAAAGGGGGCTTATAAGTAGGTCGTCCAGACCCCCCCAAATTTTTTTTTGCCGAATTATGTTGAATGTACATTCA
>JACEEZ010020771.1:0-5000 GCA_016584305.1 Chionoecetes opilio
TTCATTGTTATTATCCCTCTCTCCTCTCTTCTCCTTTCTCTCTCCTTTCCCTTCTTTTCCTTCCCCTTCTCTTCTCCTCTCCCCTTCTTTCTCCTCTCTTTTCTCTCATTCTATCATTTTTCCCTTTTTTTCCCCCCTTTACTTTCCTTTTTCTTTATCCTTTCCCATTTCCTCTCCATCTTCTTTCTATTTCCTTCTCTCTCTCTCTCCCCTCTCTCTCTCCTCTTCTCTCTCTCTCCTCTCTCTCTCTCTCTCTCTCTCTCTCTCCTCTCTCTTTCTCTCTCTCTCCCCTTTGGGACGACATTTTATCGAAAAACGCGCGATAAAGTCGGCTTGAGGAGGGACGGCTTGATGATGGTTTGTCCAAGGGACAAATTGACTAGTGTACGTGATGGCCAGTGTACGGTATGACCTGATACCCAATTGTCTTGTGTTTTATATGACTTGGGACGCAAATGTCTTGTGGATCAGATGACTTCATTAACAATCGCTTCAGTACCATTTGACATGTAACCACATTTTGTACCCCAGCTAAATATCCCGCATTCCCCCAAGGTCCCCAAACTTGTTTTGGGGGAGACGGGGGAGTATGGGCAAACACTACAACAAAACCTGCTATTTATAGGGAGGAGAAAAACAAGTGTTTACGTGCGTCTCACTCTTCTTCCTCTTGTGACCTGCATCGCCTCTGCTTTTCTTCCCTTGCCGCGGTCACTTTTCAATGAGGATTTGGCTTTAGTTCGAAGGTTAAAACGTGGAGTAAGGTTAGGTTAATGAATCTAAAAGTGGAGTTAGTTTAGTGAATATAATGGTGGGGTTTGGTTGGTGAATCAAAAGGTAGGGTTTGGTTACATTAGGTTAGGTTAGTGAGTCTAAAAGCGGGGTTAGCTTAGTTGATTTCAAATAACCTATACGCTTCTTACTAAAAACATTTAATATCTCCTAAAGTAATGCTTTGCGACAGAAACTCATTGAGAGTTTCTTAGAATCCATTAAGGTAACCAGAAATCACACTCCCAATTGTGTAGGTAATTATGGTCCTAGTGTAAAAAATTTACCTTGTTTCCAAGTACTATACATTTTTGTTTTTCTGAAAGTAGTATCTCCACTACGTGATGAAGCTGAAATGATAGCCCTCCAGAAGGTAGATATGACTGCGTAGTTAAAACAAATCTTTACCTTCATTTCTGCCAAAAACAGGAGCCAAATTTATTATAAAAATATCAATACTAAATAGAAAATAATAATGCCTACGATAAATGTTGTGTCAAATAAACAATGAAAACCCTTTATTCATCATTTTCATGTATTAGTAGAAGTGAAACTGTCGTCGAAAATATCCGTCGGCGAGAATTCTCGGTTGTTGTCTCGCTGAAAGTTTGGGTATACGAGAGTATTACCATGGACGGCAGTGAGCAAATATTTTCCCTGTCCACTCCAGCTGCTCCATGGTCATCAATGCAGCAGCTGCAGTGCTCAGTGCCTGCTGCATCTTGCCAATGGCGAGGAAACAATCATAATGTTATTATTAAATTTCATTCCCGCTGTCAGTGTATGGTTCCTTTTTTATTTACTCTGGGAGGGATGCATTCACGAGAGCTGACATACATAATTTCCTCATGGTTTCAGCCATACTCTCTGACAAGTTCTTTCGTCACTCAATCTTCCGAAACGTCTCTCTCTGGCACGAAAATGCCTGGGTTGGCCGCTGGCGGAACATTTTTGATCTGCCATGTTGACGCCCTTATGTCAACATAAGTTATCCTTATGGGACCTCCGGACATCCCATAGCCTTAATGGGGAACTTTATGGGAAAAACAGAGCACTTATGGAGATTTTCGGTGACTTATGCCCGAACTTCGCATTTTGTCTGCTAATGGGAAACCCATAAGCTATTATAAATAGGGGCCCAGGTACATAGATAGGGACACACCACTCTCCATACACCTTTCAACACCAATCACTAATCGACTGGAAACCGCACTCATCGAACACTGGCTCACTTATACCCGCATCGGAGGTCGATCGTGATGAGAGGGTATAAACAATAAGCCGTCAGAGCAGCGGGAACAGCCAATCAGACGCACTCCTGACCTCCTGGTGATATACTGAGAGACAGATCGGGTGATAACGTAGCAGTCTTCCAATTATGGTCCTCCTAATTGCCTCGTTATTATGGGGGTCTTCTCTACTCTCTCTCTCTCTCTCTCATCTCTACTCTACTCTCTCTCTCTCTCTCTCTCTCTCTCTGCTCTCTCTCTCTCTCCTCTCTCTCTCTCTCTCCTCTCTCCTCTCTCTCTCGCTCTCTCTCTTCTCTGATCTCCTATGCAACTTGCCTCTGCCAATCAATATCAAAAGAGGTAAACGAGAATGAAAATGCACAAAACAAAGTATGATGAGAGAGAGAAAGAGAGAGAGAGAGAGAGAGAGAGAGAGAGAGAGAGAGAGAGAGAGAGAGAGAGAGGAGAAGAGAGAGGAGAGAGAGAGAGAGAGAGAGGAGACGAGAGATGAGAGAGGAGAGAGAAGAGAGAGAGGAGAGTTTTAGAGAGAGAGAGAGAGAGAGAGAGAGAGAGAGAGAGAGAAGCACAGAAGAAAGCCAGTGATATATAACCCAAATAACTTTATTAACTTACTTTGTTGTTAACTTTTTTCACATTTTGAATTTGACCAGGCTCTTGACTGATATAATTACATACTATATGCATTCCTTCATGAATACGAGTCTATAGGTCACGGTGAAAGAGCAACAAATAACAAAGTCGTGAATGATTGATAGCTTACAAAAATGCGAAGACAATATTTCACTTCACAAAAAATTCGAGAAAAAAACAACCATTCACTGTATATTCCTTTTCCTACCGCTTTGCCTTCAATCAATCAATGGTGGGCATACGCCGGGGGGCGCGTCGCCTCGCACACCCTTTGACGCCACTCCCGGGGGTCACCACGCGCTAGTCCCCATGCAGGCTCCTTTCCTATACCAAGCAGCTCTCGGGTACCCGGACAGTTTGCCTACGGACAGTTTGCCTACGGACAATTTGCCTACAGACAATTTTCCTACCGGACAGTCTGCCTACGGACAGTTTGCCTACCGGACATTATGCCTACCGGACAATTTTCCTACGGACACTTTGCCTACGGACACTTTGCCTACGGACAATTTTCCTACGGACAATTTGCCTACGGACACTTTGCCTACGGACACTTTGCATACAGATACTTTGCCTCAGTGTTTCCACAGGAAAATTTTTCTTTACTTTGGACAGTTATTGTGATTACCCTACCGTAGATATCAGTATAGTCGCCAGCTGCAATGTCACCAGGCGCCAAATATTACGAATTATAGCATCACTACTGATGTGTATGTGCCACTGAAGATGATACACAGTAGTTTATATCATGACTGTAAAATCTACCCTGTGTCAGCGTTGTTTTATGCTTTGTATCTGCAAGTATATACGGTTTCAAATTTCACTACTTGGTTTTTTTTTCGGGCGAGGACGACGGCCGGAGGACCCTCTAAACATCAACACTAGATGGCGACCTTAGTGTAGCCCGTTATCAACGTCACCACATGGTTTTAGTTTTGTAATTTGTTCATTTATAGCCATAATATGATACAGATGAAGACACAAAATGACACAGACTCTCCAGATAGCCCCATCTAACTTTCCTGAAATCATGAATGTAGAAATGTAAGTATTAACGCCACCACACTTCTGTAAATAAAAAAAGAAACGTTGTCCTGGCGACTTTAGTGTTATCTACGGTAGCGAACAATTGCTTCATAAACAGGTGAGGGTATTCTTGATAAATCGTCATCAACCTAAACAGTGTGTCCCTACAGCTAGTTAAGAAGTGGTATATTGTAATATTTCTTTAGCAACAGACACGGGTTACACCAAACACCAATTGCACACACGAGTATATTAATGCATGAATATGTATAAGTTACAGCGGTGTGGGACTGCCGGAACACAGGAACTCCTTAATTAATGTCTGATGAAATGTGGAAAGGCAGTCAGGTCATCACAGCTGCCAGGGCTTGCCCCAAGGTCATTAGGCGACTAGGGTTAAGCCCATAATTGCAATGATATAAAATGAGGTCGCATCAGAGGTCACTATAATATTTACCCTAAACTTATTTCGAACAAGTGTCTGTTACGTCGGAAACAAAATCAAAATATATATTTTCTTCCCATTTGGGGGGAGAATTTTGCGTTTGGGGGGATGGGGGGACACTTTGGGGGGATTGATTTTAGATTGAACTTAGGCAAAAACTGCCATTTATGCTATGGTTGTGGTGAGGCCGGGCCAGGTCAATCTTCGGTATTTCGGTCTAATCTCTTGTGTGAATTGGCATGAGGGTGAGAAGTAAGGATTAGTGGAGGGGAGAAGCATGTGGACATGGGAGGGAGGGGAGTAGGACGGCGGGGTAGTGAGGAGATGAGTCAGGGGGAGTCAGAGACGAGTGTAGGACAAAACCCCCCCAGGGCAAAACCCCCCTAGGAAAAAAAACCTAGGTCAAAACCCACCTAGGACAAAACCCCTCTAGGAAAAAAGAACCTGAGGACAAAACCTCCCTGGGACCAAAAAAACAAGAACTTTTAAAATCATCATTTATATTCATAGTATTTGTAGTTTATGAGCATTTCTCTGAGATGTAAAATATTACATTCATTATACAATATATAGGTTTTGATAGATAGGTGTTGATAGGTTTGAAAGGTTTTTACCTCTAGCTACCGTATATAACACTTCATTTAGTCGCCAACCGCCAAATATTACGAATGATAGCATCACTACTGATTTGTATGTACCACTGAAGATGATACGCAGTAGTTTATATAATGACTGTATAATCTTCCCTGTTTCAGCGTTGTTTTAATCTTTGTATCTGCAAGTATAGACGGTTTCAAATTACACTACTCGGTTTTTTTTTCGGGCGACGACGACGGCGGGAGGACACTCAGAACATAAACACTAGATGGCGACCTTAG
>JACEEZ010020771.1:12500-55000 GCA_016584305.1 Chionoecetes opilio
GGAGGGGAAAGTGCCCGGGGTGGGGGAAAGGGGGGAAAGGGTAAGTGATGTTTGGGTGAGGGGGTGAGGGGGGGGGGAAAAGGGGAGGCGGGGAATTCCTAAGAGTAAGTGTATTGGGTCCGGGGATAAGGGACTGTAAAAAATAATTAGCTTTATGACAGAAATGGGAACGAATTAAAAATTGGGTTAATTTCCCTATAGGGAGGATTCCCAAATTTTAAAATTAAAACTGATGATTCGACAGATCAAAGATAATAACATTAAAAGTATTAAGAGCAAAAGGGGGTAAAAAATACTCAATAATATATTATGATACACGAATGATAAATAATGAAATTAAGACAGCTATAACGTACGAAACTATTAGAAACTAAATAGTAAATAATTATACCACTAAAACATCTTCACTAAATAACATCATGACATACATACTTGAAAACATGAACAATAAACAAGATAATAAATTTAAAAAGGGAAAAAAAACACTTTAATTTAAATAAAAAAACAAAAAAAAAAAAAAACACGTTTAAAAAAAAAAAATTACCCAGCATCGCACAAAAAAAAACCCCAAGGGTACCAAGAAAAAAAATAAAGTTAGAAAAAAGGGGGGAAGAAGGGAATTGAGTTTTTAAAACTGAAAAGGACGCCCCAAAAGAAAATTTTTTTTAAAAATGGTTTTGATTAGCGGTTTTTAAAGGGGGGGTATACAAAGGAAAAAAAGGAAAAACAAAAACAGAAAACAGCCCGATAGGCCCTTTTACAAAAATGTTTGCTTTAACTACATAAAACAAAACTAGATAATGAGAGAAAGGATGGGAAGTAAAAGGGGTTTCCTCCCCCCCCACCCACCCTCCGGGCCGAAGCTGGCCGGAAAAAAAGTTTTTAACCATGCAATAAAAAAAAAAAAACTGCTTTGGGAATTTTTTTGGGGAAAAATTTTAAAAGTTTTAATTAGGGGCAAAATTAATATAGTTTTTTGGGGGGAGGTTTAGTGTTTGATAGATGGGTCATGTTATGTGTGTTTTGTAAGGGTGGAAACTTTGTGGAGGTTCAAGGGTGGTGCGGACCCTTCCCTGGCGCTTTCTTGGGGGCAGCAGTCAATTCAATCGGGCCCCCAAAGCTCCGTTCAACCCACGCGGATTGTGACTTTCCATGTGGGAGGGCCGGGTAATTTAAATTTGCCTCCGGCCAGCGGGGGGACCCCTGGTCCCTTAAACCCCGGATGGTGGTCACAAATGCCCGGCCCAAAAACTAAACCCAAACCAAGCCCGCACGGGTCGAGATTAGTAGTGGAAAACCCGAAAAATTTCGGGGCTATTTTGTGTGTGTTTTTGAGGCAATTTGTGTTGGTGTAGGTCAGTGTGGAAGTTCAGGGGGGTTTGGCGGCGGGTGCCTGGCGCTTTTTTGGGGGGGCCCACCCACTCAATAGGCCCAGCTCCTTTTCAATCCATTTGCGAAAAGGTGTTTTCCCAAAAAGTGGGGACGCCGTCATTTCCCCCAATGCCCCCTGCGCAGTGCCCCCTGGTAATAAACCCGATGGTGGTCATAACGACAGGGCCCTTACTGAACCAAACCCCGTAAAAGGTAAAAAGTTGTGGGTTAGGGGGAACCTTTTACTGGGGGCTGTTTGAAAAGTTTTGGGGGGGGTTTGGGGTTAAGGCCCGCGACTCGCAATCATTTTACGCAATGAGAGTAAGTTTCAGGGGGCCCGCGAGATAAATATTATTTCCCAGAATAAACAGTGACAAAACCCGGGGGTTTGATAGGAAAAAATTTATCGAGGGGATTTTTTTAAAAGTTCTTTGTATTTGAGTTAAAATCGTCTGACGGCAAAAACCCTTCCATACGTTTTCAAAACACGGTTTGTGGGAAAAAGTTTCTTTGGGTTCGTTTGGGGACAAAAAACCGGGTTTTCCCGCCCTTTTTTTAAATTCCCTGTTTTTAGTTGAGCTTTTTTTTTTTTTCCCGGGTTAAGGGGAAAAGTTTTCTGGGGCCTTTTTTCCCTTTGTTTAAAACCATTTAAGATTTTTTAAAACTTCGATTGGGGGGGTCACCTTTATCCCTTTGTTTTGTTTTGTGGGAAATTTAAAAATTAAAGTTTTTACCGATTTTTTGTACGAAATTTTTTTTTCGCCAAATTTTGGGAAACATTTTTGGGTTTCTTTTGCCCCTGTTTTTTTTCTAGTTTTATTTTTGTCCTTTTTTTAATAAGGTGACCCCGAAAAGACACAGGGATTCTAGATGGGGGAACAAGCGAGTTTTTTAAAAAGGGGGGTAAAAATTTTTTAGATTTTAAAAATGAAAGTTCGTCCCCAAAAAAGCCAACCAAATTTTTTTTACAGTTTTTTTCTACCTCTATTTTAAATTTTTTATTCGGTTTGAGATCTTTTGAGATTTAACCCCCTAAAACTTTTTCTTTATAACCTTTTAGTTGGAAATCGTTTATCAGTAAAATTTTTTGGGGGGGTTGGGTTTCTACCGATATGTAGTACATGACATTTGGGCAAAGGGTTTAAAATTTATTTTCCCTGTTTTTACCATTCGGGTTTGGTGTTTTTGGCGTTTTTTATGGGTTGGGGCTGGGGATTTTTTGTAGAGGCTATGTTGTGATTTTTTGTGTAATCAGCAAATTTCGATATCCTGATGTGATTCCCCGTCAAGTCATTTTGTATATTTAAAAAAATGAAGGTCCGAGAAAAATGATCCCTTTGGGAAAAACAATATTTACACTGGTCCCCCGTCAGAAAAATTTCCAATTTTTACCAAACCCTGTTTTACGATTTGACAGCCAGTTTTTTACCAATTTGAAAAATGGCCTGTTTTACCCTGAGCTTTTACTTTTTCTAATGAGGGCGTTATGAGGGGAAATTTTTTCGAACGCTTTTTGAAAAAACGAGGTAAAAATACGTCTACTGCCCTCGTGTTGTCGTACTTTTGAATACACTATTTTAAAAATCAAGAAATTTTTAGAGGGATGAGCGTTTATTTTTGAATCCCTGCTGCGAGTCTTTGATTTTTCATTTTTTTTAAGAACTTAACGATTTTGTTCTTATGATGGATTTTATTAATTTTCCAGCAATGATGTTAAAAATGATGGGGGGGATAGTTCCGGGGGTGGACTTGATTCCTTTTTTTAAAAATGGGTGTGGGCATTTGGAAATTTCCCCTTCGCACGGTAATTTTCCCGGGGGAGTAAAGAAAATATTAAATAAAAAAGGAAAGTGGTTTTACTATTTTGTTCTTTGGGTTTTTTAATAGGGGTGGCGAAATTTTTTTAGGACCCGGGGGGCTTTTTTCGGGATTTTTTTTATCGCAGCAAAATGTCACATTCCCCGAAAGGTTTTAAGAGCTGAGGCAAGTTTTCTTTTTTCGGGGTTTTTGGGATGGGTTTATTTTGCTGTTTTCCCCTGTGAAGGGGCTGATGCAAAAAATTTTTTTAGAGTTTTCCGCCATAAAATAAATTCATTTTCTGTGTGGCCCTTTTCCCTTTCCCAAGGTCCTATGGTTACGGGCATTACTTTTTCCTTTTAAACATTTGGGTGTAGAATTCTTTTTGGGTTTGATTTGCTTCATTTTGGCAAAACGTACTTCAAAAAAATTTTTTTTGCTCTGCTTTAAAGAGTTTTTTTTATTTTCGTCTAATTCTGTCGTGGGTCGGTTTGTTTTTCTTCATTTTGGGGTTTCTATGTGTTTTTTAAAATGCAAGCTTTTTAAACTGCAAGGCTTCCTTTATTTTGCGGGGGCCCCCATTTTTGGTTTAATGTTTTGGAAAAAGATCGGCCCATATCGCCCTCGGTTTTTGGGATTGTATTTCTAAGTTTTTAATTAAACCGGGGGGGCTTTTTGCCCCTTTCTTTCATTTTTATTTTCGTTACTTTCTGAGATAAAATTCCAACGGGTTTTTCGTTAAAATTCTTTTGGGTTTTTTTTAAAGGGCGGGGTTTCGATAATCAAGAAAAAATTTTTTTTACCTTCGACTTCGCTTTGGGTTTTACTGAGTTAAAAACTGAAAGTAATCGCCCGGGGGGTTCCCCTGCTTTCATATTTTTGGATCCCCGTTAAAAGGGTTTCTGGGCAAGATTTTTGGGTTTGTTGTGGAAAAAAAAAAAGATATAGGAAAATTTTCGCCTGAGTGGGTTTACCACGTGTTTGGGATTTAAAACCCCTTCTTGGAGATTTGAATAGAGAGGTGTGCCCCGAAAAGTGTTTAAGCGAGCCGCCCCAACTTTGAAAAGGGAAAAATTAAAAAACACCGAATATTACGCTTTCGTTTTGAGAAATAAAATTTTTAATATTTGTTCATAGAGGTTTTTCGTCAATTGTATTTTTTTGGGGCTGGAGGTCGTAAAAAAAGGTCAATTTACCACTTTTTGAGGGGGTGGGCCCATTAGGGTTTAAATGAAAAAATTTCATTTTCTGTTATCAGGGTTTTTGTTTAGATACACAAGGGGATTTCAGGCAGGGGTTTAATATAATAATACCCCCTTCCCCCTGCTCTTTGTAGGGCTTTCAAAATTTTTAAAAAGTTATACCCCCGTATTTCAAATTCAAACCCAAAAAATCTCATTTGTCGTATTAAACCATGACTTTGAAATTCTGAAAGATGTCGTATTGTTCTGAATAAACTATTTTCCTTTAAATCATAAATTTGTTACGATAATACGGGCCCTTAAAATAAAAAAGCTTTAATATCGGGGATGGGTAGTTGGGGCTTTGCGGGGAACAAAAAATTTTTGGTTTCCTTTGGGGCGAACGAGAATTTTTATTGGGGGGAAAAGAGTTTGGTTGTTGTCGGAAACCCAACCTGCTGGGGGTTTTTTTATTTTTAGTTTGTTACCGCGTCATTTAGTAGCCCACCGAGTCGTGCAGAAAAAACGAATTTAAGTGGAGACCATCGTTTGGGAAAAGAACCCCCGGTTGTTTTAAAAAAAAGGTCCCTAAGTTTATTATTAACCCTTTTCTTTTCAGAGATTTTCGAGACGATTTTTTTTGGGGCTGAAGGGCCCTTTTTGTATAAGCGGGTTTGGGCCCCATTGATCCCCGGAAAAAAACAAATACGAGTTTTACTGATTTTACTTTTTATTTTTTCATCATCTTGCGAAATTTTTTAGTAAGGAGGGCCCCTTTATTGGTTTTTTTTTACGCATTTGTTCCCGCCCTGAATAAGATCAGGGGGTTTGCGTTTGGCCCTCATTTGTTAAAACCCTCGAGGCCCTTTTGTTTTTTTTTGTCCAGGGACGTCTGGAATTTTCAGTGCCTCTTTTTGTGTTTGGGGTCACGACCACAAAATTTCCCCTAGCTGATTACGAATGAGAGTCCCCCAAACAGTTGACGTCCCCTTTTTACTGACGTTTCGGCAAAGATTTCGAATTGTTATAGTAGGATGGGGAGTTTTTCTTTACAATGGCTGTTTGGGCGCCCCCTGGGCTTTCAAGGGTGAATGGGACAGAGGGGGAAGAGGTGGGGGGGGAGGAGGAAAGGGGGATGGAGGAGGAGGGGTAGGGGGGAGGGAAAAGGGGGGGGAGGAGGAAGGGAGGAGGAAGGGGAAGATTGGGGGGAAAAGGGAGGAGGAGGGAAAGGAGTAGGAGGAGGGGGGGAGGAGGGAGGAGGGGTGAGGGGTGGAGGGGGAGGAGGAGGAGGGGGGTGGGGGTGGAGAGTGGGGGGGGAGGTGGAGGGGGGGGGTGTGGAAGTAGAGGAGGGGGAAATTACAGGGTGGAGGGGAGAGTCAGATCACAAGTACAGGGGTTTAAGGGGGGAGTCAGGTCAAAAAGGCGGGGGAAAGGAGTGTGGTCAGGTCAAAAAAGGGGGGGAATGGAAAAGTGTCGGTCAACAGGCGTGGAAGGGGGGTTTTAGGCCCCGGTTGCGATGAGGAGGGTTATCCTTTAGGGCGGTGGGTCTTGCATGAATTTTTATAATAAAACTTGAAACTTACAAGTTTTGCGTTATAAACATAAGCCCGGGATTTAGCCTGTTACAAGATAAAATATTGCTTGGCAAACCTACCTGCACGTGGTTTAAAAAGGTCAAGGGGGACGGCATGGTAGCGGAGAGGGAAAATTCCCTTTTGGGGTTTTAATGTTTTTTGGGAGCCGGTATTTGGGTTTTAAAAGGGAAATTTGCCCATAAACACTCTTTTCCTATTCAAGTTTAACCTGGTGTTTGTGTATGATTACTAGAAATGTATACTGTTTTAATTACGAGTTTGAGAGTAAAGGCAAAATAAAGGCTAGAATTTTAAAATATGGGACACTTAGCGTTTTTGGGTTTAGGTGCAGGGGGGGGAGGTGCGGGCGGGAGCAGGTAGGGCACGTTTTAAAAAGGGCACACACCCCCCAGGGGGTGAGTGAAAAAGGGGGGTTTTAAAGGGAAAAAGGGGCCCAGGAACCCCCGCAAACCATAAGAAAACAACCCCCATTCCGGTGAAGGCTGGGTGAAAAGATATGAACCCGCGGGCCCCCCCGTCGCCCTCGCCCGGGCCCCCCCGATGACAGACAGGGGGGTAGGGCAACGGCAAGGTAAGGGGCCCTCACACAGGGCAGGGAGGGGGGTTTTTTTGCAAAGTGTGTGTGTGTGTGTGTGTTTGTGTTATTCACCCCCCTGGGTTTTGTCCAAAGCGAGCTGGTTTTCGATTTGCCAGTTTCACCTCTCCCGGGGAGTTGGAGGGTCATTTTTACCAATATTTGGGCAAAAGCTGTGACCTCCACACAACCCCACCCCCAAACCCCTTTCTCAAAGGGGGGCAGTACCCCCGGAATTTTACAGTTTGGAAAAATCCCCCGGAATGGAGGGGCGGGGATGGAAAGCCGGACAAAAGAAAAGCGGGCGCAATAAAAACCCAAAAAAGCCCACTGGGGTGTGTGTGTTTTGGGGTGTGTGTGTAGTTGGTACACTAGGAAAAACATGATTTTGCGAGGAGGAGGGGAGGGGAAGGGAAAGGGCGAATTTGCCCTTCAAGCGGGGTATAAATACTCAAATCGAATTTTTTTACGGAGCACAGATTGGGAAAAACAAGACACATCCAAATCTACATACGGAAATTAAAACATTTACACAGAAGTGGCTCAAGGGCATTTCGGGGCCCTTATTTATTTCAAAAAACCGTCCCTGAAATGGACAGAAAAATAAACGGCAGTGTAGCGGCTCTGATGAAAACACGCACGGAAGCGATGCAGTTTACTGAACAAGTAACACACCTCAACAATCAGTACAGGAGAGGTGGTGTGGACATGTTGGCTGTGAGGCTCCATCAGCAGGCGTGCCCCAGCAGCTCTCCTCCCTGGACGGCGTTGATTCTCGATCACACCTGACTAACGAGTGTGCTCGTCGAGGTTGGTGAATGGTGTTCTGAAGCCTGGGAGACGAGAGAGTTCGAGCTGGATGAGCGCAGGCTCGAAGCCTCAGTGTTGCGAGCCGCCACAGGCAGTTTATTTTAGCAAGTTAAAACACCATTGTTCGCTACAAAGTAAAGGAAATAAATACAGTCCAATACCACAAGTTCAAGTAAGATAAAGATGAAACAGCCACATTCTCAACCGCTTAATTGCCTCGCCTAACGGAGGAAGAAGAGCGAGAGGTAAATATACAGATTCTACCACATCGTCAGAGGGTTAAATGCCCCGCCGGTCAAGCAGAGGAGGAGAATACAGAGCAAATAAAAAAGCAAATATACACTTTGTTTAACTTCACGCTGAAAAGAAAGACAAGCCAGGGAATTAAAGATGCGTGCCACGGGGAGACAGAAAGAAGAAAAGGATAGAAGGAAAGAAGGAAAGGATAGAAGGAAAGAAGGAAATAAGGAAATAAGGAAAGGATAGAAAGAAAGAAGGAAAGGATAGAAGGAAAGAAGGAAAGGGTGGGCCTCGTCTTGCTCATTCATCCTTACAGTGTACATACGTAAAAGCCAAAACCAAAAATTGTGTTTTTTATTATTATTGCTATTTAGTGGTTTGCTATTTTAGTAGTTTTGCGTAGAGCCTCATGGGCATGGTGAAGGTAAGGAAGGAGGGAAGGAAAGGAAGGTGAGGAGTAGACATGACCCTAACGCTTGGTACACATACACATGCAGGATACAGGAAGAAATGAAGGAATGATCGTCTCGCTAATCTTCAGCAGTGTATAGTGACATAAGGGTTAGAGAGAGAGAGAGAGAGAGAGAGAGAGAGAGAGAGAGAGAGAGAGAGAGAGAGAGAGAGAGAGAGAGAGAGAGAGAGAGAGAGAGAGAGAGAGAGAGAGAGAGAGAGAGAGAGAGAGAGAGAGAGAGAGAGAGAGAGAGAGAGAGAGAGAGAGGAGAGAGAGGAGAGAGAGAGAAGAGAGAGAGAGAAGAGAGAGAGAGAGGAGAGAGAGAGAGAGAGTGGGGGGGGTACAGTCAAGCACTTCACCTCACCTACCCATAAACGTAAAGTCTTATGAGAGAAACATCACCATTACAGGCAGATTTGGTGCTTGTTTAAATTGTGTAATGGGCGGTGTTGGTGGTGACGCCGCTCCGGTCAGCATATTCCCCAACTCTATGCAAGTATGTGGTTTTTAAGTCGGGGAGTCAAAGGTTAAGTCTTTTGGGAGCGGTAGCAGAGTGGTTAGCTTTTCCGAGTGGCGTTCTCGGTGACCCGAGTTCGATCCCCGATGAGAACATAACATTTTCTGCACCGTCGAGTGGCCTAAGAACACCCACATGCCCTGCCCATCAACTCTACCTTAGATTGCGAGTGCATCGTAGGGCACAGGGGGGCAGCATGAACCTCTAATCACAGGCGTCACTATAAAAATCCTACCTGCGTCCCCACGGGCGAGGGCCAACCATCACAGCCCTCAAAGAAGATTCCAGGGCCTACCATCCGAGCCTTAGAAGAAATAATAAAAAAATGAAGACGCTTAACTGTAGTTCCGAAACTAACCTTACGATTGTCTCGAACAGACCCTCATTTTGATTCCCACACAAAAGATACCATTAGAATTCCAGGAAACCTAACCTACTCTATCCGTAACCTAACGTAAACTAACCTGACGTGTTCAAGAGCAAACGCGACATAGTGTTCCAGAAAACGGGAATATGCCTCCGGTCATCCCCTGCCAAGTGGTGTCATCTAGCGGGCTCAATTTATGCCCAGCGTGCCCTGAACGGTCATCACGCCACCTGTTTGTAGGACTGACGCATCCTGAGTACCTTCGCTTATCACGCATGACTTGACATCAGGGACTTACAGGCGTCGACACTCCCCTGGCGCTTGTGAATAATCTAATATTCAGGGTTGGAAACGGTGCCGTACCGTACCAGGTTACGATGAGGCACGGCTTGCTTCCTGGCGGCGGCGGGACGGAAGAGTGGGTGGGAGAGAGAGGCCTAAATACACGGGGTGACGCAGACCATGCAGGACAAGCGACGGGGTAGGGGTAATGGGTGTTCGGTTGTTAATGCACGCACACACGCACGCACTAATAACGATGTAACGATGGCTTACTTGCAAACTGGTGATAGATATTGCTGGTATATACTCTCTCTCTCTCTCTCTCTCTCTCTCTCTCTCTCTCTCTCTCTCTCTCTCTCTCTCTCTCTCTCTCTCTCTCTCTCTCTCTCTCTCTCTCTCTCTCTCTCTCTCTCTCTCTCTCTCTCTCTCCCTCTCTCTCTCTCCCTTTCTCTCTATTTCTCTATCTCTTCACTTTCACAAACACACACACACACTACAAAAAAACTCTTAACCACAAACCGAAGAAACAGCCAAAAAAATATGCAGAAAAAAATATTACATCAAATTTCACTAAATATCAAACATGAAAACAAGACAGATCACGCAACTCTCGGAGTATATAAATAATGGATTAAAAAACAAAGGAAACATCAACAAACTATAGAAAAAAAAAAGAAGAAAAACTAAGCTGTTCTGGGGAGGAAATCACATGTAGTATTAGACGGAATCCCATTAAATAGTTAGAGGTCCTTGAGCGTAAAAATTAGCTTTTCTTCCTCATCAACGTAGGAGGAGGAACAGGAGGAGGAGAAGGAGGAGGAAAAAGCAAGGAAGTAATCGAGCCAATAAAGGTTGTCAATCTTACTCTTCCGCTTTTTTTTTCTTTTAAAGCTCACCTTCCGACAAGACTTTCACTTCTAATGCATGGAAGAAGGATGTAAATGTATCGATCCGTCAAGTTATATTCATGATCTGGTTGTTGTTTTTGTTATAAATTGGGCGTATTTGAGATCTTTAATGATGCTAATAATGATACGGTGATGACCAGAGAAGTGATGATGATAATGATGGATAGATGATGATGACTGTCGATAAATGATATTGACAATGGAGGCGATGAATGTAGGTATCAATTAAAAAAAGAATAAAAGAAAAAGAAAATAGAGTGCAGTAATGATGATTATGATGATGACGGATAAAGAAAAAATTAAATGATGAAGGGAGTGGAAATTATAAGACAGACATAAATGATGATTGATAAAAAAAACTAATTGATGCGTGTATGAGAGAGAAGAGAGAGAGAGAGAGAGAGAGAGAGAGAGAGGAGAGAGAGAGAGAAGAGAGAGAGAGAGAGAGAGAGAGAGAGAGAAGAGAGAGAGAGAGAGAGAGAGAGAGAGAGAAGAGAGAGAGAGAGAGAGAGAGAGAGAGAGAGAGAGAGAGAGAGAGAGAGAGAGAAGAGAGAGAGAGAGAGAGAGAGAGAGAAGAGAGAAAGAGAGAGAGAGAGAGAGAGAGGAGAGAGAGAGAGGAGAGAGAGAGAGAGAAGAGAGAGAGAGAGAGAGAGAGAGAGAGAAAGAGAGAGAGAGAGAGAGAGAGAGAGAGAGAGAGGAGAGAGAGAGAGAGAGAGAGAGAGGAGAGAGAGAGAGAGAGAGAGGAGAGAGAGGAGAGAGAGAGAAGAGAGAGTGAGAGAGAGAGAGGAGAGAGAGAGAGAGGAGAGAGAGAGAGAGAGAGAGAGAGAGAGGAGAAAAGAGAGAGAGAGAGAGAGAGGAGAGAGAAAATTAAGATACTTTGATCCTATCTAGACACCTTGCAAGTACCAACTACAAGGTTATTGACTATACAAAGCGCCACCACGCCAGGAAGAACTTGGTGGACTCGAACCGCGGACCGAATGCAAAGACGCTGTACGCGAGCTAACGGCTCTACCAACCATGCCACCCTGACGGGTAGATAGATAGATAGATAGAGAGAGAGAGAGAGAGAGAGAGAGAGAGAGAGAGAGAGAGAGAGAGAGAGAGAGAGAGAGAGAGAGAGAGAGAGAGAGAGAGAGAGAGAGAGAGAGAGAGAGAGAGAGAGAGAGAGAGAGAGAGAGAGAGAGAGAGAGAGAGAGCAGCTGAGTATTATACAGGATTGGGGTACACGTTGGCAGATGACCTTTGCTCCGGAGAAGACACAGACAATGGTGGTCTCTCGGTCCCCTGATGCCGGGCCTGCAGTGGAAGGGAGGCTGCAGTTTGGTGGCGTTCCTCTCCTACTCCAAGAAGCCGTCAAGGTTCTGGGAGTAGAGGTAGACCGAGATCTAAGGTTTGACGGCCACATCAAACACATTGCAAAAAAGGCCTCTCACAGGGTCTCTGCCCTGCGAAGGGTAGCCAGCTTCCTCGACAGGGGAGGGAAACTCTTGCTCTACAAGGCCCAGATACGGCCTTAATTAGAGTACGCCGCCCTATCCTGGATGTCGTGTGGAGCCTCGCACACTAGGAGGCTGGACTGCATCCAGCGTCGAGCCCTGCAATTGGTGGATGCTGCAGAAACCCCAGCCCAACTCGAGCCGGTGAGTCCCCTCGACTCACTGGAACACCGCAGGGACGTCGCGGCGCTTGTGGTATTCCACAAGGCACAAGTGTAGGGAATGCCACACCTGGCTAGGTTATGATAGCCTCCTCCGAGAATCGCCACGCGAAGCACTAGAACGGTGCTTACCAGTGGTGTTGCAGTGGTGGTGCCGCGTTCCCGTACCAGCCAACACCAACGTACCTTTGTGGGCCGCGTCTCCAGGATGTGGAACATTTTCACGGCCGCCGTCCCTCACATCCAACAGATGAACACACAAAGTGTAAAGTTGGCGGCCAATCGGTGGAGACAGTCGAAGCCCACCCCGCCGACGCTAGTGATACCGTGACACTTACTGACAGCAACAGTGCCTCAACAATCACTTTAGTGATGCATATATGTATATAATGTTAGGTTTTTTTAAGTCTTTGTATTTATGTGTATATAGTTATATTTAATTTGCCCTTAAGATAGGTAGCACACGACAGTGCACCTTTGAGCTTCTTGTAGATGTATGTTTAAATATAAAAATAATAAAAGAGAGAGAGAGAGAGAGAGAGAGAGAGAGAGAGAGAGAGGAGAGGAGAGAAGAGAGAGAGGGGAGGAGAGAGAGAGAGAGAGAGAGAGAGAGAGAGGAGAGAGAGAGAGGAAGAGAGAGAGAGGAGAGAGAGAGAGAGTGAGAGAGAGAGAAAGTGGGGTGGTAATGAGTGTTGGCTAGTTACGCTCGCCAATTGCTCCTAGGCTTAAGAGTCGGCGGCACAAATCAACAGAGTCGACGGCGGGCCTGCCATGTTACCAAGGAGGCTAAGGAATATAACAACATGAGAGAGCGTGTCTATAGCTTCCTAGCTCTTGCATGTTACCGAGCGGAAATTCCTGCCCGGCCGTCACTACAGCCAGTCACATTACCTACTCATACTTATTCCACACACACAATATATATATATATATATATATATATATATATATATATATATATATATATATATATATATATATATATATATATATATATATATATATATATATATATATATATATATATATATATATACTTACTCCTCATACATACCATACTCACACTACTACACATACTACATACATACTACTTGTTAATATTCTGTTGCACAAGTAGAGTGCACCTACGTACTTTTTAAATGCCCCATACGAGAGAGAGAGAGAGAGAGAGAGAGAGAGAGAGAGAGAGAGATAGAGAGAGAGACAGAGAGAGAGAGAAGAAAAAAACTATCTGAAAGCATACAATTATGTAAACTGGAGCAATCAATGACTCATGGCTGAACGTTGACAACCAAATAAAAGAGAGAGGGAGGAAAAGACAGACAGACAGACACAACGAACGGCCAAACAGCAACGGCGCAGCCAATACATAATAATATAAGCGAAAGTGTGTCTGTCTGTCTGTCTGTCTGTCTGTCTGTGTGTGTGTGTGTGTGTGTGTGTGTGTTGTGTGTGGTATAGGTTCCGCCCCCCGTGGCGCAATCACCTCATATGGCACATTTTTGGAACCAGGTCGACCAGGGGAAGGTTATAAGCCCACTTATGAGATGATCCGATCACTTTTTTTTTCTTTCTTTTTAGCAGCCTATTAGCGAGAATTGTGAAAAAGAAGTGGGTTGCGAGAATTGAGGAAACCTTGATGTAGGGTGATGGGTAATGGGTGAGTGAATGGGTGGGGTGATGGGTAATGGATGTGGGGTTATGGGTGAGTGAATGGGTGGGGCGTGATGGGTGATGGGTGAGGGAATAGGTGGGGGGTGATGGGTAATGGGTGAGTGAATGGGTGTGTGGTGATGGGTAATGGGTGAGTGAATGGGTGGGGGGTGATGGGTAATGGTGAGTGAATGGGGGGGGTGATGGGTAATGGGTGGGGGGAATACATACATTTCTACATCCATGATTTCAGGAAAGTTAGAAGGGGCTCACTGGAGAGTCCGTGTTTGGTGGGCCGAAGGCCCACCAAACACAGGTGGTGGGCCGAAGGCCCACCAATAGCCCTCCGTAGGAGCTAGCCAAAAAGTCCGCCCGGAGGGCGGCTTTGCGGTTAGTGTTAAATATAAGCGAAAATGTGTCTGTCTGTCTGTCTGTCTGTCTGTGTGTGTGTGTGTGTGTGTGTGTGGTATAGGTTCCGCCCCCCGTGGCGCAATCACCTCATATGGCACGTTTTGGGAACCGGGTTGACCAGAGGAAGGTGTTAAGCCCAATTTTGAGATGATCCGATCACTTTTTTTTCTTTTTTTTAGCAGCCTATTAGCGAGAATTGTTAAAAAAAAGTGGGTTGCGAGAATTGAGGAAACCTTGATGTAGGGTGATGGGTAATGGGCGAGTGAATGGGTGGGGTGATGGGTAATGGGTGTGGGGTGATGGGTGAGTGAATGGGTGGGGGGTGATGGGTTGGGGGTGATGGGTGATGGGTGAGGGAATAGGTGGGGGGTGATGGGTAATGGGTGAGTGAATGGGTGTGTGGTGATGGGTAATGGGTGAGTGAATGGGTGGGGGGTGATGGGTAATGGGTGAGTGAATAGGTGGGGGGTGATGGGTAATGGGTGAGTGAATGGGTGGGGGGAATACATACATTTCTACATCCATGATTTCAGGAAAGTTAGAAGGGGCTATCTGGAGAGTCCGTGTTTGGTGGGCCGAAGGCCCACCAAACACTACTACACTATCACTCACTACTCAAACGCTATCAAACACTACTGCGTATCATTTTCAGTGACACATATAAATCAGTAGTAAAGCTATCATTCGTAATATTTGGCGGTTGGCGACATTATTGCAGCTGGCGACTAAATTATATGTTATCTACGGTAGCTATAGGTAAAAACCTATCAACACTTATCTATCAAAACCTATCTATAATAATATAAGCGAAAGTGTGTCTGTCTGTGTGTGTGTGTGGTATAGGTTCCGCCCCCCGTGGCGCAAACACCTCATATGGCACATTTTTGGAATCAGGTTGACCAGGGGAAGGTCATAAGCCCACTTATGAGATGATCCGATCACTTTTTTTTCTTTTTTTTAGCAGCCTATTAGCGAGAATTGTGCAAACAAAAGTGGGTTGCGAGAATTGAGGAAGCCTTGATGTAGGGTGATGGGTAATGGGTGAGTGAATGGGTGGGGTGATGGGTAATGGGTGTGGGGTGATGGGTGAGTGAATGGGTGGGGGGTGATGGGTTGGGGGTGATGGGTGATGGGTGAGGGAATAGGTGGGGGGTGATGGGTAATGGGTGAGTGAATGGCTGTGTGGTGATGGGTAATGGGTGAGTGAATGGGTGGGGGGTGATGGGTAATGGGTGAGTGAATGGGGGGGGTGATGGGTAATGGGTGAGTGAATGGGTGGGGGGTGATGGGTAATGGGTGAGTGAATGGGTGGGGGGAATACATACATTTCTACATCCATGATTTCAGGAAAGTTAGAAGGGGCTATCTGGAAAGTCCATGATTGGTGGGCCTTAGGCCCACCAAACACAGGTGGTGGGCCAAAGGCCCACCAATAGCCCTCCGCAGGAGCTAGCCAAAAAGTCCGCCCGGAGGGCGGCTTTGCGGCTAGTACATAATATAACAAAAAAATAACAAGAAAACAATATAAAAAAAAAAGAAGTGTCAAAAAAGACGTGCATTTGCTGAAACTTTATATTTCGAAGACCGAAAAAATGCATGATTCAAGAAAAAAATGCACGACAATAACAAGAGAAAGACATAAAGGAAACCTGAAAAAAATATTAATAAATATATATATAAAAAAAATGAAAATAATATATTATAGGTAAAAGTTTAAAAAAAAAAGTAATGAAACAGGTGTAACAGCTGTAAGGTAAGGACACATACTCACTTATGTAGTCGTCTTGTCCAGGTTACCGTGACAGGATCTCGTTGTTAGTGTCTGGGAGGGGGGGTCCGCCCTCACCACCACCACCACCCACGCCACCACCACGCCCATCCTCCATGCACCGCCTCGGCACACGCCCATCACGAGGGAGGGTGTGTGGGTGTACCTGTGATAGTTTATGTCCGTCAGGTGTCGGTGATGAGTTAGTACTTCAGGAAGGTTTTGTATTAACTGTATTTTTGTCTTAGTCTTTTTTTTATCGGTTCTCGAATTATTAAGTTTGGTCACACACACGTATTTTTGTTTTGTATTTTTTTTAATAACTGTTTACATGTTACTGTCATCTTGGCACGCTGATAACATAAAGAGTTACATCCTTGTGTGGGTCTCGGTGTGCTGCTACCTCGTTATGATATTACAAACGCACTCACTTTTTGTTCTTATATACCAAGATATCATTAATTCATAAATTTCCAGTGGTATTTAACGCGTGGTCTCGCCGCTGTCCAGACCTATCAAGAAAATCTGGCCCCATTTTCTCTTTCCTTTCTTTTTCTGGTATAAACTAACACTGTATAAGTTTATATGTCAAGATTTCACAGATACACAGGAGGGAAAGGGACACAGATTAATCAGTTGTCCCAGGATTAAAAAGGAGAACTCACGGGATAATCTCTTTCACTGGATGTTAGGATTAGAGACGGAGGGGAACAAATTGAAACTCTTCTTGCCGCACCAATCCGCCCACTCGTCACGAAAACGCGCCCTTCGTGGAGTCGTGTGTTCCCCACGCCACTAAATCCTCAGGGCGGGGAACAGGACATTCCGTACTTAAGGGTGCGACAAGTTACGACATATACTCGCTGCCTCTCAATCCGCCTCATGCTAGCACACTCACGATATTTATCTTCCCTTTCTTTAAATAATTATTGTCATGGTTTTATCATTATATATTTAAGAAGAACATAAGAATATAAGGAAGCTACAAGAGGCCGCGAGACCTACACGTTGCAGTTCCTGTAATTTATTTTATTTATTTTCATGTGTTTATAATATATGTTCACATCACTTAAGGATCGCCTGAAGGTGCACGCTGGGGGTGGGGGTGACTCAGGCCCGAGAGGTACAGTACCTACACACACACGCGAGACACCGACATATTACACCGTGAGGTCTGTAAAGGCACTGAGATGAGGAGACGGGCCAATATCAGGTCCGGTCAGCCGCCGCGCTGCCATTCCCTCACTAGCGCCAGCCAGGACAGCACTGGGGGCCAGGGCCCATACTTATAAAGGCTCCATAAGCCTTATGGATTTCCCATAAGCAGACAAAATGGCGAAGTTCGCCATAAGTAACCGAAAATCTCCATAAGTGCTTGTGTTTTCCCATAAATTCTCCATAAGCGCAATGGGAGGTCCAGAGCTCCCATAAGGACCCTTATGTTGACATAAGCCGTCAACAAGGCAGCACAACAACTCTTCCAGCAGCGCCAACCGAGGCATTTTTGTGCCAGAAGAGATGTTCTCGGCGAATTGAGTGACAAAGAATTTTTCGAGAGATATTGACT
Source organism: Chionoecetes opilio (assembly GCA_016584305.1). NCBI lineage: Eukaryota > Metazoa > Arthropoda > Malacostraca > Decapoda > Majidae > Chionoecetes > Chionoecetes opilio. The sequence continues at coordinate 29,653 of JACEEZ010020771.1, forward strand.
GAACCATGAGGGAATTATGTATGGGGAGCTGGATAGGTTCATAGATGGGGATGAAAGGTGGATGTAGGTAGTGTTAGGTGACAGGAACTACCACGTGTAGGCCTCGCGGCCTCTTGTAGCTTCCTTATTTTCTTATGTTCTTATGTTCTCATGTCACTCTCGTGAATGCATCCCTCCAGAATAAATAAATAAGGAACCATACACCGATAGCTGGAATGAAAATTATAATAACATTATGATTGTTTCCTCGCCACTGGCAAGATCTGCACTGCTGCAGTGATGACCATGGAGCAGCAGGAGCGGACAGGGAAACTATTTGCCCAAGGCCGTTCGGCGTCCATGGTAATACTCTCGTATACCCAAATTCTCGACGACAACCGAGAATTATCGCCGACCGAAATTCTCGACGACAGTTCCACTTCTACTATTAGATGCAAAATATGAAGGAAGGGTTTTCATTGTTTATTTGACACATCATTTTTCGAAGGCATTATTATTTTGTATTTAGTATTGATATATTTATTTAAAATTTTGCTCTTGTTTTGGGCAGTCATGAAGGTAAAGATTAGTTTTAACTAAGCAGTCATATCTACCTTTTGGAGGGCTATAATTTCAGATTCAGCACGTAGTGGAGATACCTTTAGATTCACTAACCTAACTCCACCTTCTTATTCACTAACCTAACACCACCTTTAGATTCACTACCCTAACCTAATCTAACCTAGCCCCACGTTTTAAACTTCTAACTAAAGCCAAGTCCTCTTTGGAAGGTGTCCACGACAAGGGAAGAAAAGCAGAGGCGATGCAGGTCACAAAAGGAAGAAGATTGAGACGCACGTAAACACTTGTCTTTCTCTTCCCTATAAATAGCAGGTATTATTGTAGTGTTAGCCCATACTCACCCCTCTCTCCAAAAACAAGCTTGGGGACCTTGGGGGAATACGGAATATTTTGCTGGGGTACAAAATATGCGTCGCAACCACATAGTTTTATGAGTTAGGTGGTTGCGTAAGGATTCCCTAGGTCTAGGGAAAATTCATTGGATTTCTTCTAAGTCAAGAAACGTGTGGACCTGACGAACCTCACAAACAGAATAACCGGATTATCGAGCCCCCACAGCCTCCCCCACCCCTCCCATCAAGATGTATGGTAAAAAAAAAGATAGGTTACCGGGGGTGTCGAAGGCCCCCATTAGGATAGGTTATATTATCGGGTGATTATCGCTAAGTTAGGTTAGATTATCGGGGGTCAAGGGGGTAAGAGCCCCATGCTAGGAGGTTAGGTTTAGATTGCTTAGGTTAGGTTAGATTACGTGGGGGCGGAGCCCCCCTCGTAATCTCGGAGCTTGCAGGTTAGGTAAATTGTCCACATCTAGGGAAAATTACCCTAGATCTAGGGAATTTTGACTGCTACATAACTAACAAAAATACGTGTTTCCGGCGCATTATTTAGTCCCCACCCTAAAACCCCGCATTCCTACAGGTCCCCAAGCTAGTTTGGGGGAAGGGGGAGAGTATGGGCAAACGCTAGAAATTGACCAAATAACATCATATTTCCAAATATAGTGGCGGAAAGTGACGGTAGGATACACAACAGGTAAACCATGTAGTAAAGGAGAAGGAGAAAAAAGCAATAGCCAAGGAGGAAGTGATGACCAGACAGAGATACGGCATTATACGTAGCTAGAGATACGGCAGCATATCTACCTATACAAAAATAACTACGTATACTGCCGTATCTCTGTCTCGTTATCACTCCCTCCCTGACTTTTGCTCCTTTCTCCTTCTTTACTACGCGGTTTACCTGTTGTGTATCCTTCCGTCACCCTTCTACCATTACTTTTGGAGATATTACATGTTATTTATAGGGAGGAGAGAGACAATTGTTTATAGCGTTCCCGCGTAAAACGTTTCTACGGAATGTTATTTACATCTATATATGAATTAATCCTTTAAAATTGCTTTATTTTCAGTTCATATGGTTCTCACATAATTGATTGCTCATATTTTACTGCTTTCAAGCGTTATTTCATGATCTAAGAGACAATTTAAGGTAATGTAAATGCTATGTTTAGCGGGAAGTTATGTCAGCCGGAACTGGTAGACCCATAGCTATGGGGTAAATTAGCTCCATAGCTATGGAGATCTTATGGGTGAGATTATGTTATGTCGAGACTTATGGGAATCCCAAAGCCTTATTATAAATACACAGCCAATATCACCGCCTCGCCCCAACACTGCCACCGCAACGGGTCTCGACAAACACGTTGCCGCTCACCGCTGAATACCACGGGAAGGTGCACAACGCACGCCTCTGATGCCTGAGTCCTGTGTTGCTTCGAGCCTTCTGAATCAGTAGTAAGTGCGGAGTCAATATGGAGTTTTAAAGGATGTTAGACAATTTTATGGATAGGGATGATAAGTGGACTTAGGTAGTGTTAAGTGACAGGAACTACCTCGTGTAGGTCTCACGATCTCTTGTAGCTTCCTTAATTTCTTATGTTCCTATGTTCTTAAGGGTGCTGAGGACGGGAGGGTGGGACGTCTTGGGCCTCGAATCGACACCGTCCCAGCAGGTGAAGGGAAATAAGGGACACTGATAGTGAAGTGCATGGTCAATAGAATAAGCAATAAGCCTTCTTTATGTTCCGCCATCCCTGTCTTGCCTCCCTCGGGTCAGCCTCATATACCTCATATAGCCTCAGCGAGGTGGTGAGCGAGAATCTACCTCCACCTCCTCCTCCTGCTATTCCTGCTAGTCGGAATAAGCTTGTTTTCATGTCAAATCTAAAACTCTCAACAAATTTTCTTCCCATAACTCATTCGAAAGGAAAAAATAAACTGAAATTACAGAGCAATTCACGTTATGAGTATGGGCACAAAACAGGTATTTATGTTATTTCTATAAGTTATAAGTCTCTCTTCTCTCTCTCTCTCTCTTCTCTCTCTCTCTCTCTCTCTCTTCTCTCTCTCTCTCTCTCTCTCTCTCCTCTCTCTCTCTCTCTCTTCTCTCTCTCTCTCTCTCTCTCTCTCTCTCTCTCTCTCTTCTCTCTCTCTCTCTCTCTCTCTCTCTCTCTCTCTCTCTCTCTATCTCTCTTTCTCTCTCTGTACAAGCGATCGTTTATCACAGTCGAGGCGCCATCAAACATTTACTCCACAGTCACAGCCACTCCCATGCAGCGCCGCCTTGCTATAGCACCTACCTGACGCAGACCTGCCTCGTCCTCCCTCACTACCTGTCTCTCGCGCCACTACATATGTTATGTAAATCAGCAGAATTATGTTAGATCAGCAGCAAAGGCGATCCAGGCAGGACGTGGCACACAATTCAACTTCGACGCGAGAGAGATAGAGATAGAGAGAGAGATTTTTTTTTTTTATTAATTTATTACGCCCGAAAGCGAAAAACCTAGTAACAAGCATGGCCATGGGATGAATTGATACAGAGCACTCGTACACATACACACACACACACACACACACACACACACACACAGGGACAAAATATATGTAGACAGGAAAGGGAGTCTGCAACGAGCGGGCAGCACAAAGCAAGCAGGGCTGCACAAAGGAAGCACTACCTGATCACCGAACTCTGCCCCGAGGAGTACGACGACCAGGCGATGAGGCGGCGGCGGCGCGGGCAGGAGGTGAGGCGCAGGCAAAGGGTGTGGCGCGGGCAGCACACGGGGGAGGCGCCCTGGGGGCAACGGTAGCAGGCAGGGTCTCGAAACGAGCGGCAAAGAGATCCATCTTCTCCGCAAAGGTGGCGACGGAAGCAATAATGACCGTCTGAGACCCAGCCAAGGTCTGCAGGGAAGTATCCAAAGTGGCGCGCTGTTAAACCAAAATATCCAGGTGAGCCTCGACTCCATCAATAGCCGCTTCAAGTGAAGCAATCCGGGACTGGAGAGCGGTAACAGTATCGCTGAGTGCAGTCACCTGCGGAGAGACCGAAGTGGTAGGTAAGGCAGGGTGAGGGGTACTGCGGGGTGGTGGTGGTGGAGGTGCGAGTTGAGGAATTGTCGTGGCAGCAGGAGCGGCGACAGTCTGGCGTCTTGCACAGCCGTGCCAGACGTTAACCCCGGCTTGGTGACAACGGGGACACTCCCAGAGAGAGGTGTCCGGTGGGGAGACCTGAGGAGGCGTCGAGGCTGAATCAGAAGCAGGGGCAGCTGGTGGAGGGGCGCGGTGAGGGCACGAGCGGGAGTCGTGGGGGCCGGAGCACCAAACACACCGCTCCGCCACGAAACAATACCGAGAGATGTGACCGAAGCCCCAGCATCGAAAGCACTTTCATGTTCATCCTTCATCCTGCGAAACTCACAGGATGGCAGCCTGGGAAGGAAGCTAAGGGCGACACTCGGGGGAGGTGGCTGAGGAAGGCTCCAAGTAACGACCAAACGGTTAATAGCCGAGCCCTTCTGGTAGAAGCAGCGAGCCGAGTAGACGCCCGACAGCTCCTTGGCCAGGGCTGGATCACTGCAGACAGGGTAACGGGTAATGAGGTACCTAGGAAACTTACGGGGCCTGTCCGGCGAGTCTTGGATCTTGAGAGGAAGGGATAAGAACTCCCCTTTTGTTACGCTGGTGACAATGTCCGGGCGGTGGCGGGAGATGTAGACGAAACGAGATGTAATGGCAGCCATCTTGACCTCAGCCTGGTCACGGTCGAGATGAAAGGCCCCGTTGACCTCAGACAACCACCGAAGCTTGATGTTCACAGATGGGTTGTCCCGAAACAGAAGCTTAATGTAGGCATCCCTGGGTGCGAACGCTGGAGGCGGAAGGGCGCGCGGCGACGGGGCCGCACGGGAGGAAGGAAAGAGCCGTGCAGGGGCGAGTACGCTCAGCCGAGGATCAGAAGAAACCTTACGCTTAGAGGACCTGGCAGCAGGGGACTCGGCACCCTGGACCAGCACATAATGGCGGCCATTGTGAGGTGACGACGACCAGTCCTCCAGAGACATAACACCATCATCGTCGTTCAGCGCCAGGACAGCATCAAGAAGATGCTGTCATAAAAGGACAGGCGAGGCTCGGTGCGCACAGGAACGAGTCGACCGCGTGTAGAGGACCAGTGAAAAACCAGGAGAGGCCGGCGCACGTCTGCACGCAGGGAAGTCAGGCCAGAGAGAGAGAGGTGAAGAGAGAGAGAGAGGAAAGAACGAGGAGAGGCCAGAGCGACGATCGAGGGAGCAGACGAGAGAGTAGGGGAGAGAGAGAGAGAGAGAGAGAGAGAGAGAGAGAGGAGAGAGAGAGAGAGAGAGAGAGAGAGAGAGAGAGAGAGAGAGAGAGAGAGAGAGAGAGAGAGAGAGATTTTATCAGATATCCCCCTTTTATCTGTTCTTGGCAAGACGCTGGAAGCTATAATTGCCGACAAGATACCGTCTTTCTTCACATCACACCACCTTCTTAACATCAAGCAATTTGGCTTCCGAGCAAACAGGTCAGCGGCCGACCTATTGCTCCATCTGTCCACCACATGGCATAAGCGTCTTGACCAAAGAAAGGACACATACGTCATTGCCCTTGACATTGCGGGAGCATTTGACAGGGTGTGGCATCACGGCCTCATCACCAAACTGAACAGTTTGGGTGTCCGCGGTCATCTGCTGCTCCTACTACAAGACTACCTGCGGGACAGATTTCTCAGAGTGGTGGTGGACGGTCAAACCTCAGAGGAACACCCGATCTTTGCCAGCGTCCCACAGGGCAGTGTGCTCGGCCCTCTCCTCTGGAATGTATTCTTCAATGACCTGCTCCAGCTCACCCCAGAGGCACATGTATATGCCGATGACTGCACCCTTACATTCCCCTGCGACAGTGGTGATCACCGCACGAATGTCGCTCACATATATCAGGTCCTCCAAACCGTCATCTCATGGGGTCGTCGATGGCAAGTGGATCTCGCTCCAGAGAAAACCCAGGCGATGCTCATCTCCCGACGACAACGTCCTCGTGATACTCCCATCCCTACCATCTTACTGGGTGGGAGGCCGGTGCCCATGCAGACGTCCATCTCCATACTTGGGGTGGAAGTGAATAGCGTCCTGACCTTCACCGACCACATCCGAACCATTGCAAGGAAAGCCGCCTGGAAACTTAGCTGTGTCCGGCGTGTCTCACACCTTCTTGACTCCCAAGGGATCACCACCTTATATGCAGCTCAAGTCCGCTCCCTTATGGAGTACGCCCCTCTCACGTGGTCTTCCTGCCCCCCTTCGTACCTGAGCCTTCTTGACAAGGTACAGGCCCGAGCCCAACGGTTAATACGTCTGAAGGCTCTGCAGGACCAGCTTCTCCCTCCTCTGCAACCCTTGCAGCAGCGTCGCGACGTAGCAGGTCTGTGCGTCGTTTACAAGACACACACGCAGCATGTCCCGCACCTGGCTGCTCTCCGACAGCCCTGGGCAAGACCACACGGCCACACCACACGAACTGCTGCTACCAGGGACCTTCAACTGATCGTCCCTTTTGCCAGGACGGAGACCTCTCTGCGTTCCTTCCTTCCGCGCTACACAAGAATGTGGAACCGCATGGTACAGCAGACACAGCTTCACTCTACCTTGTCACTCCAGACCTTCAAGAGTGCTGTGAACGCTTGGATAAAGCAGCCATAGTATAAGTACCTATCTATAAACCTTTAAACCCTGCTTAAGTTCAACTATGTCTATATATATATATATATATTAGTAGTACTGAAAAATAAAATGTAAAATTAGAATAGTAACACATGTACATGTAAAATTCATTTTGTAGTGAAATAGTGATTTACAGAAATAGATAATTTATAATAGTAACCCCCCATGTATGTATGTTAAGGTAGGAATAATCTACACATTCCTAAAGTCAAAGATAGTTCTTTGTAGTCCAGCTAAAGCTCCTGACTGTAAAACCTATAAGAATAAAAGTAAAAAAAAAAAAAAAAAAAAAAAAAAAGAGAGAGAGAGAGAGAGAGAGAGAGAGAGAGAGAGAGAGAGAGAGAGAGAGAGAGAGAGAGAGAGAGAGAGAGAGAGAGAGAGAGAGAGGAGAGAGAGAGAGAGAGAGAGAGAGAGGAGAGAGAGAGAGAGAGAGAGAGAGAGAGAGAGAGAGAGGAGAGAGAGAGAGAGAGAGAGAGAGAGAGAGAGAGAGAGAGAGAGAGAGAGTGTCCACCGTCACTTCACCATCATACTTACATTCACAGAGGCCGCAGGAAAATGTATATAATTTGGATCAACATCCCACGGAGTTACACCCACACACACACACTCACACAGATAGATAGATAGATAGATAGATAGATTTATTGACTACATTTTTTATAAGACAAAACATACTCACAAGTAATTAAAATACAAAATATACACAGCAAGTAAAAACACATGTAGTAACAATATTAAGTCATTAATTAAATCAATACATGGCAGCAAAATTACTCCTAAGCAAAAGCATCAAAAACCACAAAACTTAAGCAAAGAAAAACTCATATAATCTTTAATAACTAAATATACTTAACTTATATGCATAATTTATTCATCAATTACTGTTAGCCATTGAAAATTATTCCTTATCTATAAACCTTTACCATATAATAAAATATATTACATATAACATCATTTGTAAGGTTTGGGAAAAGATCCTTCAACGTATGGTAGGCATAACTGTGCCTATAGTGTTGTGTTAGGACACACTGCTCAACCACGTGCCTCTCCGTCTGCACCTCACCACAACTGCACATCCGCTCTTCCAGCGGTAAGCGGCCCCGCCCGCGCCTATTCCAGCGCCCAGTCTCTACTGCTAAGGTGTGGCCATACACTCGAAACCTTGTAAATTGTATTCTATGAAACAAATATATTGGTTGTCTCTGAGTGTAAATGCCGTGTGTAGTCAAAATAGGGTTAATATATATATTTGTACACAATACACCTCGATGCATTTGATTCTCTTAACACAACTTTTTGACTTTTCTAGCAACACAGACACATTTGGCGCTTCTTCTCTTATCATTTCGCTCACAAGCTTTCCTATCGGTGTATTCGCTTCAATTACTTTTCTTATTGCTAAAGAAGGTGGATCATCATGCATACCAACCCTTTCATCCCACATTTTCTTGAAATATTTATGTTGTTTATACCTAACAAGATCGGGAAGCGACGGAAAGCCTGACTCACCGTAGCAAACAACATTTGAAGTAGTTTTCCTCACCCCTAACAGAATATCCTCATGCATCGGTTACTCTCTCTTTTGCCTACCACCCCGGGAACATCGGTCACCTGTTATGCTGATGACATTTGTATCCATTCTACCTCCCCAGGCGATCTACAGCGTCATCTTGACTCATTCTTCATGGCAGCTTCCACTTGTGGTCTGATGATTTCTCCCGAGATGAGTCGAGTGTTCTCTCTCCGCCGGCAAGGTTTGCTTCCAGTGTTCTCGATCGGTGCCTGTATCATCCCGCTCTGCACGCAGTATGTCTACCTTGGAGCCACAGTCCGGATCCCTCGGGCCACCCCAGCTCAACGTGTTCACCCTGTCATCCGAGGCATCCTGGATCGGCTTCAGAAGCGCTCGCTCTCTCAAGTCCTCAAGCCTCACCAAAGCAGACGGTATTTATACCCTTAGCTAAAACTTTTACGTGCCGTTCATACGCCGATAGTTGACTACCTCTCCCCTGCCTTAATTCAGCTTCCCAGGCTTCCCTGGTGCCCTTAGAGAGGTTTCAAAACAATGTGATGAGATTTTAGGTGTTTTAGCTAGGTCTTAATATGCAGGAATATAAGCTAAAGCTAGCATAATGTCTCCGTTCTCCCCGTCTCGCCCCTCATTATTCCCGTGTTATTAGGACTGCCTGGACTCCTCGACTCACCCGATATCCCGATCCTGGTGGTCGCACTCTTATCAAAACTGTGTGTTTCTCTCCTTAGACTTAATGTTACCGTTCCTGAGGAGGTTTTTGTTCCTGGTCCTCCACCCTGGCTGGCTCCCGTCCCGGCGGTTCGCTACACTCCAACTTCGAAGGCGGCACTCCCCGTCTTGCAGCGGCAGCTTGCTCTGGACGGCGATAGAAGCGGCGTTCCCATGTCCGGTGTCAACGCGTCCTACAACCGATGGTTCTTTACCAGTAATGGTCGGACGGAGCCGTTTTTCCATACGGGAACCTCGGGGAGGATGGTTGGCACTCTCGCCTACCTGCCTGCTCAGTTCTACGTCTGCGAGCTCCGGTGTCCCTTGATGCTGTCAACACCTTGTCAGGAGAGATTCAATGGGTGGTGATAGTGACTCGCTGTCAGCCTTCAGTTCTTACGCTCCGAAACTTGTTCAAAGTTTAAAGTCTTACCATGTTAACGTAGGTTTTAACGTTCATTGATATCTTTTTTTGTGGATCCTTCACATGGGGCCTCTCCCACAACGACACAGTGGACGGTTTGGCAAAGGCACCTGTGGTCTGCCCCCAACGGTAACGGGCCTCACCGTCTCTGTCTGTAGCGGGCAGGTCCGCTCGACCTCTGCTCTCCACAGCCCGTTCTGGACACCCAGAGTCGATAGTGTCCGATCCAACTATGACGTTATCCGTGCACACAGTTATAAGTATCGTCGTCGGGGCCTCATGGTTCGCAGGCACAATGTGGTCTCGGCTCGGCTGCGGCTTGGTTGGTGTGGCAAGTTGCTGGTATGAAACACTTGAAACACTTGAAACACTTTATTATACTTATATAGGTCATACATATAAGTAAAAAAAAAAAAAAAAAAATTTATAATAAACATATATAAGCAGCTCATTAGAAGCTAATAAATAGCTTTTTAGGCAGCATTTTTTTGTAAATTTAGTCACAGTTTTATCAAGGTAGTAAATATTACAAAATTGAGCCCAGATCCATCCTTAAATTATAAGAGTGCCAGTAACATGCGATGCTGGCACCTAACCCTAACACCAATTTGTAAATATATAGTTAATTTCATAAATGATAATATCTTATTATACTAGGCACCATGTTTTAAATCACCTTAATTTCATAATTTGGAAACACCATAATTTTAAATTGTATCAGGAAGATAAAGGAGGAGACAGTGATAGTGATAGTTAGTATTGAGATAATATATGTTTTTTATATTGTGTTTTAAATGCATGGATAGTGGGTAATGACTTTATATTCTCAGGTACATTGTTCCATATTTTAGGACCAGTATAGGCAATTGAGTGTTGAAAAATTGTCAGTGTGTGTTGAGGTATTCTTAGGTTTTTACGTGTGCGGGTAGGATAATTGTGTTGTGGTAACAGTAGTGGTATATTATCTGTACTGAATGATTTATACATGAATGTTGCAATTTGTAACTTATTAAGGTCAAGGAGTTTTAGCATGTTCATAGTCTTAAAAAGAGGTTGTGTATGCTCAAAGTAACCACTATTTGTAATGATTCTTATGATTTTCTTTTGAGTAATAAGAAGGGGAAGCAAGTGAGTAGGATACGTATTACACCAGATGGGAGCACAGTATTGTAAATGTGGTAATACATGGGCATTATATAATATCTTTAAAACATCATTTGGCATGAGATCTCTCACTTGAAGTAATAGAGAGACAATTCTCGATATTTTGTGGACTAATTCAGAGATGTGTTGTTTAAACGTCATGGTCTCATCAAAGGTTACCCCTAATAATTTATGTTGTTTTGTTCTTTGTATTGTAGAAGTATCGTACTTCAAAGGGGGCAATGATTTTACTGGTTTATTGGTAAATAACATATAGTGGGTTTTATCTAAGTTGATTGTTAATCTATTACTGACACACCATTGATGGAAGAATTTGAGGTCACTGTTAGCTGTTTCTATTAGAGTTTCAGGATTCTCTCCACTGATGTAAAAAGTTGAATCATCGGCAAAAAGTATTGATTTTAGATTTGGAAATAACTGGGGGAGATCATTTATGTATATTAGAAAAAGTACTGGACCGAGTACACTACCCTGGGGAACTCCATAACGTATTAATGTGGGTGTTGATAAGTGATTTGAGAATTTTGTGGATTGCGTTCTGTTGGTAAGATAGTCTTTAAACAATTTTTTTATGACACCCCGGATACCATAGTGTTCTAGCTTTTGAAGTAATATATCATGTTTGACTGTGTCAAAAGCCTTTGAAAAATCGACATAAATGCTGAGATGAGAATGTTGTAAATCTAGAGTAGAGTACATTTTTTCAGTAAATTCATTAAGAGCGTCAAAGGTATTCAGGCCTTGTCGAAAACCAAATTGTTTATTTGTTAGGATGGCTTTTTTTTTAAGAAAACTGGTTAGATGTTTTTTCATAATTTTCTCAAATATTTTTGAGAAAGTAGTCAATAGGGATATAGGTCTATAGTTCCCAATACAATCTTGGGAACTATAGACCTATATCCCTATTGACTACTTACTATGGCCGAGGAGCCTCACTTTACATCCTGCCAACTGTGTGATGCACCCTCTTCCAACACTTTGGCACCTCCACTGTCACGTGGTACGTGACATGCTGCCGCGAGGACTGCCGCTCACGGAAATATGCCGCTTCCTGCTCGTGCACGACAACTTGGACACCATCCTTGTTCGCCACCAACGATTCGGTGGCTGCTGAATAGTGCCCTGCAGGTCACTGTGAATCCTTTTGTTGTGTGTATTGTGTTTTCGTTGTGTGTGTCTTTGTGTGTGTAACAATGTGTATTGGGCTTCATGTTTCTTGTCTTGTCTTGTCATGTTTCATGTTTATTATCCTTATGTCCTGTGTCATTTACTTTGTTCACTTGTGTATTTGAGTGCCTGCCGCCTGTGCACGGGTGTAATAAATTAATCAAAAAAAAAAAAACACCCCACAACAGCTCTTTCAGTGCCCAGTTGTACAGTTTCACCACAGGCTTCATGTCAGCCCCCACCCATGAAGCGCAGCCATACACGAGGGATGACAAGAGATCTGCGTCAAATATCCGACGCTTCACTATGAATGGAATGTCATAATTCTTCTTTAAAAATGATATAAACTGTACCACGTGACATAATTTGCTTTTTGCATGTAACTTAACAGCAGACGATACAGAACCGTCACATGTGAACGGTGAACCCAAATACGTGTAACTAGTACACGTATGTGTAACTAGACTGTCATGGCGCGCTGTAAGCAAAACAACACCTGCTGAAGTGCTCTTCATTTTTGGAAGTTTTTTCTGCTAAGGATACCTTGGGAAGTATAGAAAGTCTGTCAAAAGGTGCGTAAGAAGTGCTGGAAGACCTAAGTGCTATAGGTGAAGAACAGTGTTGTTGGACTTAGTCAAAATTGCTAGGCTGAAATAGAGTTGCTTGGCTATAGCCCTCTATCTAGTCCTGAGCCCAGTTTTGCGCATGCGCACTGAGCCATAACAACGTAACCATAGCAACGGTGGTGAAGCATCTGACTGAACCGCGGGAAGTGAACAAACGCTTCTTTCCTCTCTTTTTGAGCTGAGCGCAAAACGCTGGAACAGTCTGTCATGGCGGGAAAGGAGCCTGATGATGGAAGTGATCTTGGTCACTTAATCTCTAACCAAGTAGAGAAAGCCATAAGTGATTGTATGGACAGACAAAAACCAGAGAAAGGTGTAGACAAGATTCAGACCAGAAGTCAAGGTGGTGCGTCTAGTGGTGGAGATCATGGTGTTGCTACCATCGTTACTGAGGTAATAAAAGCCTTACAGCCTCTAATTGTGCAGAGTATTACATCCGCAGTAACCCAAGCTGTCACTATCATGTCTGATAAGCTTATAAGGGAATTTAAGACTCAAAATGATGCTACTGTTTCGAACATAAAGCGGCAGTTGAAGCAGCAGTCGTACCAACTGGAGAGAATGGAGCAGTACACCAGGCGAGATAACGAGGCATACGAGGCATAAAATATGAACAGAATGAAGACACTAATGAAATGTTGATCAAGCTTGCAAATGACATCGGAGTGGAGCTGACGAGGAATGACATCAGTACCAGCCACAGAATCGGAATTACGAGGGACAACAACAAACCAAACCCGATCATCGTGCGATTCGCAAGGCGTGACAAGAGGATTCAACTCCTTAAGAATAAGAAAAAACTGCAGCATGGGATATACATCGAAGAAGATTTAACGAAGATGAGGAGAAACCTACATTATGAGATTCAAAAGGACCCGATTACTAGCAAGTCCTGGACAATTGATGGGAAAATCTACGCTTTGGTAAAAGAAAATGGTTCGGATGTGAAGAAAGTTTTCGAGACACCAGATGACCTCTACAAACTAGGATGGCATGAAGCAAAGCTTGAAGCCTTCCTAGATGCGAAATAGGAAATCTGTGACCCCCAACCTGACGAAACAATGACCGGACTTGAACGTTCCATTAAGATATTTTGCGTAAATGTATGTGGCTTCAAAAGTAAGTGTAAAAATGGTGTATTTGCAGAATATTTAAGTAATTTTTATTTTTTATGTGTGTCAGCAACTAAGATTAAATCGAAGTTCGATTTTGACGGCTTCGTGTGCTTCAGTCTAGATCATAATGTTAAGAAGTATCCTTATCCAGGAGTGCTTGGTGTTAACATTTTTGTGTCAGAAAAGTATACAAGTATTGTTGAACAGATTGTTGACACTAGTATGTTATGTGACACTGCTCTTTGGATCAAAGTAGAAAACCAGTTTATATTATGTTGTGTTTACATTCCCCATGAAGCTTCGAAATATCATTCTAATGATTTATTTGATAACCTTGCTTTGGATATATGTACAATATTGAGTAAATATGATCTACCACTTGTTATGGGTGGCGATTTCAACAGTCGTACAGGGACTTTAGATGATTTTCTTAGTGTTGATTATGTTGACAAAGAAAATTTTAGTTTATTAAATGAAAGATGCACACCAAAGGATTACTTTGCCTCTTTAGGGGTACCGAATAACAGGTATTCGGTCGATGCTAAGGTAAACAATAACGGCAAGAAATTAATTGAGCTTTGTCGGTGTCATGACCTTAAAATAGTAAATGGAAGAATTGGTGGAGACAAGTACGTTGGTGCTGCAACCTATGATGACACTAGTGTGATAGACTATGCCATTTATTCTCCTAGTATTTTCCCAGACATACAAATGTTTTGTGTTGACAATTTTGACCCCTTGATCTTTGACAAACATAACCCAATAATTATTACTATTACTCTAAAGAATGATAAATATGTAAGTCAACAGAAGAATTCCAACTTCATAAGAGATATGGTGAAAAACCCAACACATTAAGTGAAATGTAGATGGAATTCAAAACATAAGGAACAATATATCAATGCATTCAACTTTGAGAAAACTCAAAATATGAAGTTTAAGTTGGAAAACCTAAATGATTTTAGTCAATTAATTATTGATGATATAACCAGTGAGTTACGAGAAATGTTTATCCAGCCAGCCAGAGCTACAGATATGTACAAGGAAATTGATAAGAAAGTTCAAGTACCTTCCAGGAAATGTGTTAACAAGCCGTGGTTTGACTAGACATGTAGAGAATCAAAGAAAAATATATCTGGAGTGTAAGCGTTCTGTGAAGAAAAGTATGACTAAAGAGTCAAGGGACATTTTACGACAGGAAGGAAAACGACACAAAAGAGTTATCAGGAAAGCAAATCGATTGTATGACGAAGAACTACATCAAAAGCTAAGGTCTCTTAAAACTAAGAATCCACAGGATTACTGGAATCTTATAAATATTGACAAAAAGACAAATTTGTTGACGGGAAACATATCTTTAGAAACTTTTCAAGCACATTTTAAGGAAATTAGCAACCAGTTCAGAGATGTAGTAGATGATGTATCGGACCCAAGTGTATGTGATGTGAATTTGAATAATGAAATGAATAATCGAGAGTTTACAGTTGATGAGATAAGGATTCATGTATCAAAACTGAAAAACAGAAAATCACCTGGAGTTGACAATATCTTAAATGAATTTATAAAAAATTGCCCACCATAATTATTGCCTGTTATAGTACTTCTTTTTTATATTATAATGAATTGTGCCATTATGCCTACAGACTGGACCCTAGGGATAATTAAACCTCTTTAAAAAAATAAGGGAAATATTAATGATGTCGATAGCTATAGGGGAATAACATTACTTAGCTGTTTAGGTAAACTTTTTACGTCAGTAATAAATTCACGGAATTCGATTACTTATCTGAGGCAAAATTATTAGGAGAAGAACAAGCAGGTTTCAGAAAGCATTATAGCACGTTGGACCATATATTTGTTCTGCATACCTTAATCCATTTTTATATAACACATAAAAAACAACTATTCTGTGCTTTCATTGACTATCGAAAGGCTTTTGACTATGTAGACAGGTCACACTTATGGACGAAATTACTAAATACAAACATCAATGGAAAAGTTTTGCAGGTATTGCGTAGTTTGTACAGTAATGCACAATCATGTGTAGGAGTTGGCAATTCAGATTCTTTATATTTTCCATGTAATGCTGGCGTCAGGCAAGGTGAAAGCTTGTCTCCATTACTGTTTTCAATTTACCTTAATGATTTAAAAAATTATATTAGTACTAAATTTTCTGGCCTACCTCTTATTTCAGAAAAATTGATGGAATTTAGTGATATTGAAATGTACTTTAATTTATACTGTTTGTTATATACAGATGATACCATTGTTATAGCAGAAAATGTAAAACAGCTACAATGTGCCTTAAATGCAGTTCACGAATATTGTAGCAAATGGTCACTTGGGGTAAATACTGCATAAACTAAAGTAATTGGGTTTTCAGAAGGGAAAGTTAAAAGATTTAAGACATTTAAGCTTGGAGATAATGATATTGATGTCGTCGATGATTATGTGTATTTGGGCACGACTTTTAATTATAATGGTATTTTTTATAGAGCCAAAAACAAGCAAATTACTCATTCTACGAGAGCCACTTATGGGTTATTGAGTAAAATTAGAAGATTGGACTTACCAGTGGACATTTGCTTAGATTTATATGAAAAACTGATACTACCAATTATGTTATATGGATGTGAAATATGGGGCATTGAAAATAATAATCAATTAAATGTAACCTGTAATTTTTTTCTTAATGGGATTCTAAAGTTAAATAAATCTACATCAACTTGCATGTTATATGGTGAAACAGGATTTAGTAAGCCCTCAGAGTTAATAGAAAACAGGATGATACATTTTTGGTATCAAATTGCTAATGGTAATGAAAGTAAGATTTCAAATATTCTATACAAATTTATCAAAAATATGTATGACTGAGATATCTATAAGTGCCCATGGCTAGTACAGATAATTAAACTATGAAACTTCAATGGAATGTCAAATATATTTAATCAGGATATAAATATTAATGGCAACTAGCTGAAAAAATTATTTAGATTAAGAACTTCTGATATACAGAAACAAAAAAGGTCAGAGGAGATGCATAGTAATTTAGCATGTATAAACTACAGAATGATGACCACAGATGTACAGTTACAAAATTATTTGTTAGTTCTACCCAAACAATACTCCACCAGTATATGTATGTTTAAGTGTGGAAATCATAGATTACCTATAGTTACAGGTAGGTATAGCAATATTGACTTGGAGGAAAGAAGTTGTACCTTATGTGATACCAATGATATAGGAGATGAAATTGATTATTTATTTAAATGTCCTTTCTTTAATGATAGCAGAATGAAATACATTAAGAGATATTATTATACTAATGTAAATGTCATAAAGACACGTAATTTATTCAATAGTAAACATTATAGCAAACTGTTAAATTTAGCCAAATTTATTCGGGTAATTATAACCTACTTTAAGGAACATTAATTTTTGATATTTGTAATGTTAGTTCTTAAGCGCTGTCTGTACTCAATGATGATTTATGTATTGTACTCCCATACCCCGTTTGGGGTCGCCTGAGTTCAATAAACCTTCAAACCTTCAAACCTTCAAGTACAATGCTCGACCATCATCTCGCCCACACGAAACGGTTCATCATCGCCTCTCACCATTGATGACAAAAAACTAGTTTTTCTACATTGTTTACCTTCATACCATACTCACAACAATAGTTCTTCAATATCCTCAACTTTGTATACATGTTTTCCCTACTTGTTGATAACAGAACCGTGTCGTCCATTAACATCAATATTTGTAACCACTTAATAAATCTCTCTGGTGGACACTTTTCATTAACAGTTATAATTAACTATATTAACAAACATTATAGACAGTAAGGCAGAGGTGGGAGACCCTTGCCTGACGCCCCGTGAGGCTGTCAGTACAGCAGAGCAGATGACACTCTCGGTGGTGCGGTACATGGCCACCACCGCCACCAGCTTTACCGCCCCGCATCCCAACCCCTTCATCACCATGAACATTTTTTTGTCTGGGAGCATTATCATAGGCCTTTGCGAAGTCTACAAACACCACAAACAATCTAATTCTCTTCAGCCTCGCTGTATTGGAAATAAGTCTGAAGGATACTATATGCTCCATACATCCACGTGTTCGTTGTGCTCCCGCCTGCTCTCTATCGGGTTTGAACCACTGACACAACCGTTCACACAAAACCATCTCGTACAATTTGGCCATAGAATTTATGACACTTATTCCCGATATTTATTAGGATTGGTTTTATCTCCTCTCCTGAAAATTACAAAGATTTTTGCTCTAATCCATGCATCAGGAAATACAGCAGACATAAAAACGTTGTTGAATAAAGTGGTAAGGGTAAGAATCCACTGGGTTGGCAATAGTGTGAACACACCTGGGGGAATACCATCTGGCCCACACGCCTGGTCAACCTTCATCCTTCGTATCAGATTTTGTACCTCTATTGGAGATATGGGTTCGGCCAGGACAGGGATGCTAACATCTGTAGTCACGTTCGGTTCTTCATAATAATTAGCTCGTGGAGGGTTCAGTTCTTCCTCAAAGTGGTCCCTAAACTGCATCACTTGGTAAAGTACCCTCACCATAAGCTTATACATCATAGTAACCCTTCCAATTAATGACTTTCCATACCCTTGAATCGTCCTCATCCTACAATAACCTCTCTCATCTCCATAATTCCATGCTATCTACACGCACTCTCTCCTCATCCTCGGTAAAACTGCTCCTTGGCACATGCATACAAGGCGTCTGAGAAGTTGCAAACAAAAAAAATTAAATCATCATCCCGTATGCATGACATTAATTTTGTTGTGTGACATTTCTCAAAAAGCTATCCTTGTTGATCTTATTGTACTTGAGAGGCTTTGCGATCAATCTAGACCTCCCCGCCTTTCCAAGCAGTGTTGCGTGGCCTCCTAGTGACGTTGCCCGAATAAGTAGATTACCAAGGTTCATATTCAACCCCTGTGCTAGTGACTAGCATGGTTATCGGAGCGTGGTCAGAAGGGAGGTCACTACGATGCATCCATTACATACAAATCATCAACAGAGTCTAATAGCTGTGGTGATACAATACACGCATCTAACTCAGAGATCCATAAATCCCGTTTGCGGTACGTCATGTCACTCACAAAATGCTTGTCAAATGTCTTCAAATTGTTTGACACCATAAGCATATTATCAACACATATAGTAGACAGTATTTCAGCATTATCGTTTGACACATTAACATTATCCTTTATATCTGGATAGGAATATAGGTTTGCTCCTGACACTTGCAGAAATGGTAAAATGTCTCTAACACCTTTACCGAACCTCGCATTCATATCACCTATTATGATGTAACCATTACACATGTATTTAGACTTTAGCTTTTCATGAATAGCGGCAAATTAATCGTTAGAATAATACTGCAAATCATTTGGTGGTATGTAGCAAAACCCAAACAAAACACCATAGATGTTCCGAAACTGTAACCACACTTGATCCCCAATATTCAAATCAACGTCATGCACTAGAGGTGCGATACGGTTTTTACAAGCACCATCGTACCTCCTCTGTCAGTTGATCCCACGGCCTTGTTTCTAAAGGCTACGTGCCCAGGGAAATGCACGGGTATATTAGTCATTATCTCTTTAATACCAATTACATCATAATTAAGTAATAGTTGACTTACAATAAATTTTTCCAACGTAGTACGTACACTATATATATTCCAGGATATTACTATAATTTGACTTACCTGCTGTGGATGATCTACAAAAAAAACGACTCCAGCTATCAATTACTTCACCATCCTTATACACCTTACGTTCTCGCGTATCAAGGCGGATGACACACCCGATATTATGTGGCTTCTCCTTCTCGGTTTTCTCCACCTCCCGCATTCTCACACACTCTCACACACACCCACACACACTCTCACACATACACATGCACACAAACACACACACACACACACACACACACACACACACACACAAACACACACACACCCACAAACACCCACACACACACACATACACATTCACATAACTCAAAAGGATAAAAATAAAAATTGGATGTCTAGTACACCAAATTTATAAGTACAGGTTCCATATTTTATTGTATTATTAAAGATTATCGATATATGACCAGCAGATATTAGGAATAGTATAGTAGTATTTTTGTACAAATCCTGTTTGTTTAATTACAGCATACCTGCTGAGCCTACTATGTTGTATATTTTTCTTACATTTTTTGATTTATTTTTCTGTATTATTATTTTTAGAAATATTCTCACTGTATTGCCATCCCTTTTTTTTACGTACCTTATGTATAACCTATACATATTATTTTATAATGATTAGAACCAAGATAATGATGCCACCAACACTCTCAACTTTTAATTAAATGTCATGGAAAAATGTTCAGGTCAACATGATATCAACTGTTTATCTAAGTATTACAATTTTGAGGAATACAGTTCTGCTACAGAGTCACTAGGAAACAACGACATTAATATTCTACACATCAATATTAGATCTCTAAACAAAAACTTTGATTTAATAAAATAATTTATGAACTGTTTACCTAAGCTACCAGATGTAATTGCTGTCACTGAAACATGGTACAAGAATCCACACAGCATCTTATTATTTGGAGACTACAAAATCTTTGACTCAAAAAAGGAATACTTAATTCATTCACACACAATAGTAATTTATTTGAGATTAAAAAATTTGGAACAATTTCATATAACATCTACAAACAATACAGAAATTATCTAACACAAGTTATTCGATCTGTTAAATCTAATCATTATCGTCAAGTCTTCGGTAATATAAAAAATAATACAAAACAAATCTGGCAGACAATCAATAGGATCAAAGGTAATGCCTGCAACAAAAGTATCATTAAGACCATGCACTATAATAACTCCATATTAAATAACGCATCACATATCTCATTAGCCATCACTAACTATTTATCAAGTATCGTACCAGAACTTGACAGCAAAATTTCTCAATCCAATATAAACCCAAAAGACTATCTTAAAGGCTTACCCAAACTCTATGGTACTTTCTATTATTTCCACCTATGACATAAAAACTGTAATTAAGACCCTAAGTAATAAGAACTATGGTTTACAATGTACATGATGTAGCAATTTCTGTTATCAAAAATAATTCTGATCTATTTTCTCTTACTTTGACTATTCTTTTTAATCAGTCTGTTGCAGCTGGAACTTTTCCTGATACGTTGAAGGTTGCTAAAATTACCCCTATTCACAAATCTGGTCCTAACAACGATCCCAAAAACTATAAATCAATTTGTCAACTTACAGTATTTTAAAAGATATATTGAAACTCTAATGAAATCTCATTTAATGCATTACCATGCAAATACGATTATTCTCAACCATGTCTAGTTTGGTTTCAGACGCAAACGTAACACTTTTCAAGCATTGAACACCTCCTCTACTGATGTGTTTACCGCTATTGATATTAAACTTTATGTTCGATCTATCTTTATTGATTTTGCTAAGGTATTTGATAGAGTTGATCATAAAATTCTTCTGAATAAAATGCATCACTACGGTATTCGTGGGCCTATACTTTCATGGTTTAAAGATTATTTAACAAATAGGCATCAACAAACTGTCTTTAATGGTGAAAAGTCATCCAATACTTCAGTCACTCCTGGTGTTCCTCAGGGAAGCGTCCTAGGTCCTATATCATTTTTGATTTATATTAATGACATTACAGATAATTTAACTGAATCTAAAACAATTTTCTTTCTTTGTTGATGACATGACAATGTACATAACTGGTCCATGTCCAGAACAGCTTGTCCTCAATGCCAACAATGAACTAGAAAAACTCTATCAATTGTGCCTGTGCAATATACTTAATTTCAACAACAGTAAAACTCACGTAATGCTATTTACAAGCAAAACAATAGTAAATCTTCCACAACTTCAGTTGAATAACAAAATTATTTCCAAAACAAACCAAATAAAGTTCCATGGTGTCACCTATGATGACTCATTAACGTTTAAGTATCACATAAATAATTATATAATCTGACTTTGAAAATATCGAGATATATTGCTTTACTCTATCAAATTAAAGACTTCATGCCAATAGATGTACTACTTAAATGTATTTATTACGCTCACGTTTACCCTTTACTTACCTACTGTAGCCCCATATGGTGCACAACATATTGCACCTATCTAATTCTATTAAAATAACTACTCCAAAAAATTGTAGGGATAATAACTAACAGTAATTATTTTCAACATACTAGTCCACTCTTTAGACAAACCAAAGTTTTGAAATTAGATGATATATCCAAACCTGCAATTGCCACCTTCATGTATACAAACAAGAACGATCTACACAACCTCCTTCCATCCTATGGCTATAACAGTCGCCACCGTGATAACCTATGTTTTCCTTCTCACCGCCTTACAAAAGTTCAGCACTCAATCACTTACTTAGGCCCTGTCGTCTGGAATTCTACGCCTTCCCAAATTCAAGACGCACCCTCCCTGAGTATATTTAAAAATAGATTAAAAAGACACATTCTAGCCCATTATTTACTAATTCACCCTTTTTTGCTACTGTATTATCTACTGTATTCCGACCCACTCTGACCCAAATGAATGATTCTATGTATTTTAATTAATTAAACTATGTTATTAGTTTTTTTTATAACACTTGTTAGCTATTAATTACGCTCCTGCCACATGAAACTGGTTTTTGTAAACCATGATTCTGCCTCCTTTTATATTTTTAGGTATGTAATCTGATGTATACAGGGTGGCTATTGTCAACGAAGAGACCATCTCTCCTGGAACGGAAACACACCATTACAATTGGTGTCACCTACCTTCTCATTTTCCTTGTTCTTAAGGATTGTCATTTTTCTAATCTCCATCCTGCCCTACCACAAGACTTGAGTTTCTTCGTTGTCAGTTCCCTCCTTCTGTTTACCCTACAATTTTTGTTAATTAATTATTATTATCATTAATATTATTTGCATTACTATTTTTAGCAGTAGTACTAAAAAAATCATTAATATTACTATTAATATATATTTATTATTATTATTGTATTTAATATCATTATTATTATTAACAAATTAAGAAATAATTTAACGGCCTGAAAAGCTTAGCTTCATATAGGCAAGCTGCAGCTGTACAACATATTTAGTAAAAACTTTATCTTAACGTAAACAACAGTAAGCTATGAATAAATGTTTCAAATGTTTCAAATGTAGTAATATTTTTATTATTATTATTACTATTATAACTATTATTATTAGTACTAGTAGTAGTAGTAATAGTAGTAGTAGTAGTAATAGTAGTAGCAGTAGTAGTAGTAGTAGTAGTAGAAGTAGTAGTAGTAGTAGCAGCAGCAGTAGCAACAGTAGTATTAGTATTAGTATTAGTAGTAGAAATATAAATAGTAGTAGTAGTAGTAGTAGTAGTAGTAGTAGTAGTAGTAGTAATAGTAGTAGTAGTAGTAGTAGAAGTAGTAGTAGTAGTAGTAGTAGTAGTAGTAGTAGTAGTAGTAGTAGTAGTAGTAGTAGTGGTAGAACTAGTAATAGTAGTAGTAGCAGTAGTAGTAGTAGTAGTAGTAGTAGTAGTAGTAGTAGTAGTAGTAGTAGTAGTAGTGGTAGTAGTAGTAGTAGTAACAAATTAACAAATAATTTAATTTTGCTTGAAAAGCTCCGCTTCATATAGGCAAGCTGCAACTGTACAACCTATTTTGTGAAAACTTTATCTTATCGTAAACAACTGTCGGCTATGAATAAATGTTTTAAATATTTCAAATGTTTCAATTTTTTTCTTCTCTCTCTTTCTCTCTCTCTCTCTCTCTCTCTCTCTCTCTCTCTCTCTCTCTCTCTCTCTCTCTCTCTCTCTCTCTCTCTCTCTCTCTCTCTCTCTCTCTTTCTTTTTTTATTTATTTTATTTAAACAACTGACATGGTATACATGGGGCTACAAATAGCTAAAAGGTTGTTGAAGGCAGTGGGTGGCAGAAGCTAAAGAAGTCCCCTGTCCCGGGGACATCTATCTGAAAGCTATGCCTCATAGGATAAACTAAATATATAATGTTACAGACTGAGGGTCACTGTCCGTCACAGGCACTTTTCAGGCGCACTATTTACACGTACAGTGTGTCACTGTGTCAATGTGTGTCACTATGCGTGTGTGTCACTATGTATCACTATTGACACGACACTGTGTTACGCCTTACGGGCACTAAGGCGGATGAAAGCGGCACCATCTGTGGGCCGCCACCTTCACCTGCTGGGTGTTCATGGCTACGACATCCACCTCAAACGTGAAGGTGTTCCACAGTGTCGCCGTGGCCCAAGTAAAGGCTCGCTGGCCCATCACGGTGTGGGTCCTCGGGGCCCACGCTCTGACCTCCTCCACGGGACCCGAAGTCCTGCAAGGTGGAAAGAGTGTTGCACCTGGGCCTTATGCAACACTGTGAGGGCACCGACTCTCCTCCGGTGCCCCAGACTGTCAAGCTTGGAGCGGGGATCATCCCTCCACTGCTCCAGCAGCAGTCGTTGTTATTGCTGTTGCTGGTGCTGTTGTTGTTGTTGGAGCTGTAGCTAATGTTGTTGTTGTCGTCGCTGCTGCTGCTGCCACTGTTGCCGCGGGCGACGTTCCATGTGATATTGGTCGTTAGTTGGGTGTATGAGGCGCTCAGCACGCCTCTGCACTTTGTCCAGCAGTGACAGGTGGCACTGGGCACTACTCATCCAAGTAAGAGGACTGTACTCCATGACGGGCCTCACTTGGGCCTTATACAGCCGCATGAGGCCGTCAGCGTCGAGGAGGTGCCTTACTCGGCGCAGGAGAGTCACCCTCAGCGAGGTTCGACGCCCCTCTCTCTCCAGGTGGCGGTCAAAGCGGAGCCTGGAGTCAACCTCCACCCCCAGGATGTTGATGGAGCTCTTGATGGCAAGGGTATCGCCCCCAAACTTCAGCTTCCCCTCGAGTAGCCTGGGGTCCTCCCTCGAACGTGCTGCAAATTTGACTTGCTACCGTCTTCCCCAGGCCGTGATGTCACCAAGTTGACGGTTGGTGGCATCTATCACGTTCGCAGTCTCCTCTCTGGTGTAGGTGTGGGACACGGTGCAGTCGTCAGCATAAGCAGACGCCACAGGAAGGCTTTGGAGGAGGTCATTGAAGTAAATGTTCCACAGGATAGGATCCAGGACCGATCCCTGTGGAACGGAAGCCTCCACCGGGTATGTGGCTGACGTGCTCCCATTCACCACCACCCTCAGACTCCGGCTGTGCAGGTAGCTCTAGAACAGCGCCAACAAGTGTCCCGTGATGCCGAGCTGTTCAAGCTTTGCCAGGAGGCCCTTGTGCCACACGCAGTCAAAGGCCCCGGTGATTTCCAAGGCAATCACCAGCGATGGGCGGCCAGAGTCCAGGGAGTCCTGCCATGATTTGGGGAGCAGGAGAAGCAGGTCCGAGGCGGACCGTCCCTTCCTAAACCCGTACTGTCTAGGGGACATCAGGTAGTGCTCCTCTAGGTGGCGGGTCAGTTGCTCTGCAATAATCCTTTCTAAAGATCTTGCTGACAACTGACAGGAGCGAGATTGGACGATAGTTGGCTGGATCAGTCCTCTCCTTTTTCTTGTGTACGGGCGTGACACGAGCCTCCTTCCACGGGTTTGGCCAGGCGCCCATTTGGAGGCACTGCTGAAAGACGTGCGTGAGGGGCCTTATCAGCTCATCTGCACAGTGCTTGAGCAGGAAGGGACTCACACCATCAGGCCCAGGCGCCTTTTTGGTGTTGACGGTACGCAGGAGGCGGGCCACTCTGTCCTCCGTGACCACCGGGCTGTCCAGGCCCAGGTGACACATACGGGTGAGGCGAGGTGGCTGCCTCTCAAGGTCCTGTGTCGTCATCTTCCTGCTGAAGTGCGTCGTCAGGAGGTCTGC
>JACEEZ010020771.1:72500-76416 GCA_016584305.1 Chionoecetes opilio
CATACTCAATATCCCAGATCGTCTACTATTACCAGTAATCTCAGATATTATCCGCAATCTAGGAACATAAAACAAATTATTTAGCACAATAGATATATAGACAGTCTTCTGGCAGATATAAATGCAGGATGAATCCAAATATATGATAACCTTCACCGTACCGACTGGAAACTACAAGTTTAAACGAATGCCATTTGGATTATCAAACAGTTATTTGACATACATGAGACTGATAAACACAGTTGTCCAAGGGATAATAGGGAACACAGCCAGTGTATTTGTAGATGACATACTCATAGTATCACAGACGGCAGAGTAACACTTTAATAAACTGGGCTTAGTATTTTCTAGGCTAGCATCAGCCGGATTAAAAGTGCAAATGAAGAAATGTAGCTTCCTACAAGACAAAGTTATTTACCTAGGACACCAAATAGTTAAACATGGATTAAGAACAGTACAATCCGAAATAGACTCCGTGATAAATTTCCCAGAGTCAACCACAGTCGAGAAAGTAAGGAGTTTCCTAGGTCTAACAGGTTATTACAGAACCCTTATACAGGGATATGAAGACATACCACAATCACTAAGCTCTCTATTGAAAAAGAACCAGACTTTTACTTGGGGACAAACCCAAAAGCAGGCATTTGAAACTATAAAGATGAAACTCACCAGTTCACCAGTACTAATCTTCCCAGATTACATGAAGGAATTTTTCTTATGTACAGACGCCTCAGATATAGGACTAGGAGGAATATTAATGCAGGAAAGAAAGGGAACAGTCCAACCGATAGCTTATGCATCTAGACTATGTACAACCGCCAACAAGAATTACAGCATCACAGAGCGCGAAACTTTAGCAGTAATATACTGTGTAGAAAAATTCAGAGACATGTTGTTAGGTTACAAGATAAGAGTGTGGACAGACCACACAGCAATACAGAACCTGTTCAAGCAAAAAACACTTTAGAGGCAGACTCGCCAGATTTTCACGATGTTACATAATAATGAAGTCAGTTTTGAATACATACCAGGAAAGAAAAACGTAGCCGCAGACGCACTCTCCAGAAACATAAGCCCAGAGACAGAGGAAATGACCTCAATATATTTTTTTTTTTTTTTTTTTACAATTTGTGCCTATAGCGCCTGTAGGCAGTGGTGCCCCAGGGCTCGGATGGTAGACTCTGGAGGTTCACTTGAGGGCTGCTGTGATGGTTGGCCCGTGGTGGCGCAGGCATGATTCTTATAGTGACACCTGTGATTAGAGGCTCATGCTGCCCCCCTGTGTCCTCCGATGCACTCGCAATCGAAGGTAGAGTTGATGGGCAGGGCATGTGGGTGTTCTTAGGCCACTCGACGGTGCAGAAAGGTGTTGGGGTTCTTCGGGGATCGAACTCGGGTCACCGAGAACGCCAGTCGGAGACGCTAACCACTCCGCTACCGCCTCCTCAATATGCAGTATTGAAGAATTAATCACACTAGATACAGACCTAGTCAGTACAGAACTTGAAAAAGGAAGACATGTGGAACAAAGTAGTAACGTACCTAGCAAACCCGACATATATTCAAGAGCCAAAACTACCCACTAAATACAAGATAAACGATTTCGAAATATGCAATAGGTTACTATACAGAAACGGAGAAATAATAAGCAAAGATGTAACACGAGGTATAGTGAAACAGTTAGTAATCCATCAGACACTAGTCCCAGCAGTATTAAAGATTATCCATAACAGTACCCACAGCGCACACCCAGGAAAAGACATGACTTACAAACAAGCACAACTAAAGTATTTTTGGTCCGGTATGAGAAAATACATATATTCACACGTAGATAAATGCACGACCTGCGACGAAGTGCAAGGCAATAGACTTCCTCCAGCACCAATGTTAACGTTGCCAATACCTCAGAAACCGTGGGAAAGAGTTCATATTGACACACTTGAGTTACCAATGTTTCAAAAACGGATATAAATACCTACTCGTAGCCATCGACTATTTTTCCCGATATTGCATCATACAGTCCAAGATTAACAAAAACGCAGTAACGGTCGCTTCAATAATATTTGAACAAATAATTTGCAATTTCACAACACCAAAGATAATTGTATCAGACAACGGTACAGAGTTCAACAATCAGGTACTAGAAGGGTTTTGTAAACTATTTAACATCAAGAAAATAAATGTACAAGCCTATAGACCCCAGAGTAATGGAGTAGTAGAAAGACTGAACCGGAAAGTAATAGCTTGTTTAAGGAGTTTAATTTATCCTACAGATAGCATGGGATACATGGGTCCCTCACGTCAAATGTGCACTGATTCAAAAGATAAACTCAGCCACTACAGAAACGTCACACTACATATTATTTGGAGAAGATAAGGTCCTACCGTATGAACTTTTAGATGCAGAACCCAAGCCTGTGTATAATCAGGATGATTTCGTGGAAGTATTTACACCAATTTCAAAACATTCAACAGAGAGTAAGAAGTCACATGAAGGAATACTCAGAGGAACTAAAGAAACAAACAACTAAAAAGGCACATGAAGTAAAGTTACAAAATGGAGATTTAGTAATGACAAAACTCCATGTACCTATAGCCCACAGAATACGCTATCACCTAAGTTAAGAGGTCCATATAAATTATTTGAAAATGCAGGTGAAAAAAATGTACAAAATTCAATTCCCAGATTCCCGGAGAAGTAACAATCAGATATGCAGATCACCTTAAAAAAAAATATATTACTAAAGAAAAACAACAGACACAAACACATAACGGGCGTAGAAAGGTAACCTGAAAATACAACATAAAAAAAACACAACGCACATAGTAGAAAAGTAGACATGCTAAAAAGAAAAAATGAAAAACCATGATTATAGGAAGAAATTGAGAGAACCTATTGTAAGGAATTAGCGAAAAAAAACTCCAACCAAGTTCTGCTAGTTTGTAACGTAACGAAATTTTTCTTTTCACGACGAATTTGAGGCATATGTAAATTAAATGCTATTGGAACTAGGTGTTGATTGTAACCCCTTATACAGAAAACCATGAGGTTGATGAAATGCATGCTGTTAACGTCACTAACACTGGCCTGGGACCGTGTGAGGCCCGGTGCCTTAGTAAGGAAGGTAGGAGATGTGATAATTGTAAGCTAATCTCTGAGAATCCTCTTAAAAATGGAAAATATAACCTATATTAGAGACTCACTGACAGTAATCAAGGAAGGAATACAAGTAGCAAGGGATAGACTAATAGTCAAAGATGTCGGATAAGGGAACAAGATAATGGATGTTGAAAACAAAGTCACTAGTTTGGAAAACAACTTTCTACAAAATCATAGGAGTAAAAAGGGTATAGCTATAGTCGCAGCCATTAGCGGACCTGCATTTCTAGCAATAACAACCTTAGGATTATATGCAGATTTGAGAAATACAATGAATACTTTGCAACAGTGTTTGCCGAAATTAGACACACTCAAGCCAATGTACCCGAAGTACTGGAGACAAATGCTTAAATTACAGAGAACGTGGAACAACTAATCGAAAGTCGGTCCGACCTCAAAGAATCGCGGGACACTTTCCTACTCTTTGCTGAAATGTACCTTAAGTTGCTGGAATTGCATTAAAGTGTTAAAACTCTTATACAAAACGTAGTTTTGGCGAATTCTGCACATGTAACATCAACTTTATTGCCAATCCCACATCTCATTAAAATCATACACAAAGCTAAAAACTATTGGAATTTTAAGCCTTTCTTTGACAAGAATAATATCGCTTTATACTACCCTCTATTTAATCTTACCTAATGAAAATCAGTAGTAATGACTACCCCTTTTTCATAAATTAATACAACTTACAATTAATACATTCCAATGAGACTCATACTCGGTTTTGGAAGTTTATAAGTCTAGAATCTTATT
>JACEEZ010020774.1:0-16866 GCA_016584305.1 Chionoecetes opilio
CTATTATAAGTTACAGTAGTTTAAAATAGCAATTTTCAAACGAAAAAAACTATAATTCCACATTTTGAATTTCTCTATTAATCCTTTTCTCCTTTTTTTTAAAAAGGGCTGAATAATGTCAATTTTCGACTTTTTTTACCCCTTTAAAAAAATACATTAAAACTCAAAAAAAACGTTTTTTTTAAGAAAAAAAATTGTACATAAATTACAAAAAAAATCCCAAAAATTTTAAAAGTCATAATATTGTAAAATATAGTTTTTGTAAAAGTGCTAAAATAATTTTAAAATTTCGAATTTTTTAGGCTTTAAAAAATACATTAAAACACTTGAAAAAACGTTGTTTTTAGGTTTAAAAAATTGATACAAAAATTTTTATGAGAAATACATTTTTTTTAAGCTTTTAATTTTGTAAAATATATTTGGCAGCAAAAAAAAAAAAAAAGGGCTTTAGCTACAGATATAAAGAAAAATACTTAAATTTGTAAAAAAAACAACTTTTCTTTGATAACTAGCTAAAATCATTAAAAAAACACTACTTTTTTTGGGTTATAGAAATAGTTTAAGTAAAAACTATTGTTATATAAAATAACGTTTACATTTTTACAAAAATTTATAAAAAAACGTTGAAAATTTTACCGTTATATCAAAACCCCAAAATAACCTCTTACTCTCTATTTAATAGTTTAATGTAATGAAGCTACTTATAGGTGCAAATTATGTTTAAAAGATGTTTTTATTTTTAAATTTTGGTGGGAAAAAACAAGTTTATATTTTCATTTGATAACTAGCAAAATCATTAAAAAACACTACATTTAGGGTTTTTATAGCAAATATAAGAAAAAACATTTTTATATATACAAAAAACGCTACAGTTTAGAAAAAAACTATAAAAAAACGTTTGCAATTTTACCGTTATACAAAATTTAAAAACCTCATATCTTTTTTTACCTGTTTAATGTAATGTAAGCTACTTATAGGTGCAAATTATTCAAAAAAAAGGGGGATTTTATACTTCAATTTGTGGGAAAAAAAGCTATATATCACCGATAAATAGCTAAATCATAAAAAACATACTTTTTATGGAAAAATTATGAATATGATAAGTTAAAACTCTCTGTAAATTACAAAACGAAACCCATTTTTACAAAAATATATAAAAAAACGCTTGCAAAAAACCGTTTTATTAACAATAAATAACCCTGTACTTTTCTATTTTTTAAGGTTAAAGGTAATTTTAAGCTACTTATAGGTCAAAAATTATTCTAAAAAAGGATTGTTACTTCAATTGTGGGTAAAAACAGCTATATACACCGATAACTAGCAAAAAATCATTGAAAAAAAAACACATTTATGGGTTTTTTAGCAATTTTGATAATTTAAAACTACTTGTTTTTTAAAAAAAAAACCGGCTACATTTTAAAAAAAAACTAGAAAAACGTTGCTTTTTATACCGTTATATCACAAAAAAACCCCTCTTACTCTTCTTTTTATTGTTTAAATGTAAAGTAAGCACATATAGGTCAAATTATTCTAAAAAAAGGTTTTTTTACCTCAATTTGTAGGAAAACAGTTTTTATATCACTGATAACTAGCTAAAAATCTTTTGAAAAACACAAATTTTTTATGGGTTTTTTAGAAAATAAAAAGTATAAATACTTGTATATATAAAAAAAAACGTAAGTTTACAAAAAAAAACTATAAAAAAACGCTTGAAATACCGTTATATCACATTAAAAAACCTCTTACTCCTTATTAATACCCTTAATGTAATGTAAGACTTAAAAGGGAAAAATTATTCTAAAAAGAGGTTTTTATATTTCAATTTGTAGGAAAACCCAGTAAAATATCCCCCAATAACTGCTAAAATCATTGAAATTTTTACATTTTATGGGTTTATAGAAAATTATAATAAGAAAAAATACTTGTATATATACAATAACGCTACATTTTAGAAGAAACTATGAAAAAGGGCCTGCAATAACCGTTATATCACAAAAAAACCTCTTACTCTTTTTTTTAATAGTTTAAGTAATGTAAGTATAATGGGTGAAAAATTTTTTTATAAACAGGGATTTTAAAACTTCAATTTGTGGGGAAAATAGCAAATATATCACCGAAAAATAGCTAATATCATTAAAAAACACTACTTTTTTGGGGGTTTATAGCAAAATGAAAAAGTAAAAAAAAATTGATTATACAATAACGCTACTTTTTAAAAAGAAACTATAAAAAAACGCTTGCAATAACCGTTATATCACAATAAATACCCTCTACTCTTCTATTTATTAACTTAGTAATAAAAGCTATTTATAGGTGCAAATTATGTTTAAAAAAGATGTTTTTATATTCAATTTGTGGGAAAACAGCATTATCACGGAAAAAAAACCAGTTTAAAATCTTGGGAAAACACAAACATTTTAGGGGTTTTATGGGAAATTTAATAATAAGAAAACTACTTGATATATACAATAAGGGCAACATTTTTAAAAAAAAATTATGAAAAACGCTTGCAATTCCCCGTTATATCAAATTAAAAAACCCTCTTACTCTTCTATTTACTAGCTTAATGAAATTTTAAGGGTTTATTTATAGGGGGAAATTTTTCTAAAAAGAGGTTTTTACACTTAAAATTTGTAGGAAAACAGTTTTATATCCCCGATAAATAGCAAAGATCTTTGAAAACACTACTTTTTAGGGGTTTTATACAATAGGAAAAAGTAAAATTCCCTTGTATATATAAAAAAAACCTAAAAGTTTACAAGAAACTATGAAAAACGCTTGAAAATTATCCCGTTATATACAATAAAAACCCTTGATTTTTAAATTTAAAGTTAATGAAATAAAAGCTACTTATAGGTGAAAAATATTCTAAAAGAAAGGATTGTTATTTAATTTTGTAGGAAAACAGAAAATATATCCCCGATAATAGCTAAAATCATTGAAAAAAAAACACATTTTGTGGGTTTTAAAAGCATTATCATAAGGAAAAATTCCCTTCTATTAATGATATAACACTAAAATTTAAAAAAGAAACTTTGAAAAACAGGGATAATATAAAAATTTGTATCACAATATAGAGTCCCCCAAACCCCTTTATAAGTTTTTACAGTATTTTTTAAAATAGCAATTTCTAACGAAAACAACAAATAATTCCAAATTTTGAATTTCTCTATCATAAAAAGAGTGAATAATGTCAATTTTCGCCCTTTTTTTACCCCTTAAAAAAAATACTTTTAAAACATTTAAAAAAAAGGGTTTTTTAAAGAATAAAAATTCATACTTTAAATTACATAAAAAAATACATATTTTAAGCTCATAATATTGTAAAAATTAGTTGTGTAAAAGTGTGAATAAATTCAAATTTCGACATTTTTTGGGTTTTCCCAAAAATACTTTAAAACATTTAAAAAAAACGTTTTTTTTAAGTTTAAAAATTTGAAAACCAAAATTTTCATGAAAAATTAAAATTTTTTTAGTCAAAAATTTTTTAAAAAAATAGTTGTGTAAAATTGCTGAATAATGTAAAATTTCGACTTTATTTAGTTTTAAAAAAAACTTTAAAAAATTCTTAAAAAAACATTGTTTTTAAGATTAAAATTGAATCAAATTTCATGAAAAAATACATATTTTAGCTAAAATTTTTGTAAATATAGTTGTAGCAAAAAAAAAAGCTTTAGCTAAGAATAAAGAAATAACTTAAAATTGTAAAAAAATATCCATTTTTTTTCCCCCACGGATAACTAGCTAAAAATCATTAAAAACACAATTTTTAAGGGTTTATAGAAAATTATGAAAAGGGTAAAAACTTATTGTAAATATACAATAACGCTACAGTTTACAAAAAATTTTGGAAAAAAACCCGGCTTCCCAAATCCCTTTTTATATCACAATAAATAACCTCTTACTCTTCATTTAATAGCTTAATGTAATGTAAGCTACTTATAGGTGCATATTATTCTAAAAAGAGATTTTGTACTCCAATTTGTAGGAAAACAGCTATATATCACCGATAACTAGCTAAAATCATTGAAAGAACACATTTTGTGGGTATAAAGCATTTCATAAGGTAATTCCTTCTATTAATGATATAACACTACAATTAAAAAGAACTATGAAAAACACGTATAATATCATTTTATCACAATATAGAGTCTTAAACTCCTATTATAAGCTTTCAGTATTTAAAATAGCAATTTCTAAAGAAACAAAAATAATTCCACATTTTGAATTTCTCTATCATAAAAGAGCTGAATAATGTCAATTTTCGACATTTTTTAGCCCTTCAAAAATACATTAAAAAACTTAAAAACGTTGTTTTTAAGAATCAAATACATACATAATTACATGAAAATACATATTTTAAGCTCATATATTGTAAAATATAGTTTTTTGTAAAAATGCTGAATAATATCAAATTTCGACATTTTTGGGCTTTCAAAAATACATTAAAACACTTGAAAAACGTTTTTTTTAAGATTGATACCTAAATTTCATGAAAAATTCATATTTTTTAGCTCATAACATTGTAAAATATAGTTGTGTAAAAGTGCTGAATATGTAAAATTTCGACTTATTTAGCATTTCAAAAAACATTAAATTCTTGAAAAAACATTGTTTTTTAAAATTAAAATTGATATCTAAATTTCATGAAAAATACATACTTTTAGCTATTAATTTTGTAAAATATAGTTTGTAGCAAATATTAAAAAGCTATTTAGCTACAGATATAAGAAATATACTTCAATTTCGTAGTAAAAATAGAAAATATCCATTCTTCACTGATAACTAGCTGAGTAAAATCATTGAAAACACTTACATTTTATGGGTTTATAGCAATTATGATAGTAAAAATACTTGTATATATACAATAACGCTACAGTTTACAAGAAACTATGAATAAACGCTTGCAAGATACCGTTATATCACACTAAATAACCTCGTACTGTCTTTCTATTTAATAGTTAATGTAATGTAAGCGACTGCATATTATCTAAAAAGAGGATTTTTTACTTCAATTTGTAGGAAAACAGCTATTATATCACGATAACTAGCTAAAATCACTGAAAAGAACACATTTTATGGGTTTATAGCAATATGATAAGAAAAACTACTTGTATATTTACAAAAAACGCTACAGTTACAAGAAACATGAAAAAAAACGTTGCAATATACCGTTATTATCACCATAAAATACCCTCTTACTCTCTATTTATTAGCTTAATGTAAAGTAAAGCTACATATAGGTCCAAAAATTATCTAAAAAAAAGATTTTATACTTCAATTTGTAGGAAAAACAGGCTATATATCACTGATAACTAGCTACAATCATTGATAAACACTACATGTATGGGTTTATAGCAATATAATAAGTATGACTACTTGAATATATACAAAAACGCTACAGTTTACAAGAAACTATGAAAAACGCTTGCAAATACCGTTATATCACATTTTAAATAAACCCTTACTCCTCTAGTAATAGCTAATAGTAATGTAAGCTACTTATAGGTGCAAAATTATCTAAAAAAGAGGATTTTGTATACCTTCAATTTGTAGGAAAACAGTATATGTCACTGATAACTAGCTAAAATCATTGAAATTATTCTATTTATGGGTTTATAGCAATATACTCCAAGTAAAAAATTAACTTGTATATTTACAATAACGCTACAGTTAGAAGGAAAAACTATGAAAAAACCGCCTGCAATATCCGGTTTTTATATCACAATAAATAAACCCTTACTCTTATATTTAATAGCTTAATATAATGTAGCTACTAATAGGTGCAAAGTCTAAAAAGAGGATTTATACTTCAATTGTAAGTAAAATAGCTATATATCACCGATAAATAGCTCCAATATCATTGGAAAACACTACATTTTAGGGTTTATAGCAAATATGATAGGTTTACAAACTACTTGTATATATACAATAACGCTACAGTTTACAAGAAACTATGAAAAAACTTGCACTATACCGTTATATCAACAAATAAAATACCCCTCTTACTCTTTCTATTTATTGGCTTAATGTAAAGTAAGCTACTTATAGGTCCAAATTATTCTAAAAAAAGGATTCAGTATACTTCAATTTGTAGGGAATACAGCTATTATACCACCAATAACTAGCTAAACCATTGAAAAAGAACACATTTTGTGGGGTATAAAATTGTCATTATCATAAGTATATCCCTTCTATTAATGATATAACACTACAATAAGAAGAAGAAACTATGAAAAAACACGTATAATATACAATTCTATCACAATATAGAGTCTCAAAACTCCTTTATAAGCTGTACAGTAGTTAAAATAGCCAATTTCTAACGAAAACAACTATAAGTCACCACATTTTGAATAGTTTCTCTATAAAAAAAAAGAAGCTGAATAATGTCAGTTTTCGAACATTTTTTAGCCCTCAAAAAAGACATTAAAACACTTGAAAAAACGTTTGTTTTAAGAATAAATGATTACATAAAATACATGAAAATACATATTAAGCTCATTTAATATTGTAAAAATATAGTTGTGGCAAAAAGTGCTGAATAATGTCAAATTTCGACATTTTTTTAGGCTTTCAAACAAATACATTAAAAAACTTGAAAAAACGGTTGTATTTAGATAAAATTGATACCAAAAACTTCATGAAAAATTTCATAATTTTTAGCTCATAAAACATTGTAAAATATAGTTGTGTAAAAGTGCTTATAATGTAAAATTTCGACATTATCTAGCATTTCAAAAAAAATACATTAAAATTTATTGAAAAAAAACATTGTTTTTAAGACCTTAAATAAAATTGATATCTAAATTTCCATGGAAAAAAATACATATTTTTAGCTATTAATTTTGTAAAATTATAGTTTTTGTAGCAAATAAAAAGCTATTTAGCTACAGATATAAGAAATATACTTCAATTTGTAGAAAATAACCATTCTTCACTGATAAAATAGCTAAAAATCATTAAAACACTACATTTTAGGTTTATAGCAATATGAAAGAAAAACTTACTGTATATATACAATTAAAGCTACAGTTTACATGAAACTATGAACAAACGCATTGCAATGATACCGTTATATCACAATAAATAAACTCTTACTCCTCTATTTCATAGCTTAATGTAATGTAGCTACTTATTAGGTGCAAATTATTCATAAAAAGAGGATTTGATACTTCATTTGTAGGACAACAGCTATATTCACGGGAGGAGAGAAGGGGGAAAAGATAACTAGCTAAAATCATTGAAATTATTCTATTTTATGGTTTATCGCACTATAATAAGTAAAAATACTTGTATATTTACAATAACGCTTACAGTTTAGGTGAAGAAACTATGAAAAAAACGCCTGCATATGCCTGTTATATCACAATAATAACCTACTCTACCTTATATTTAATATTCTTATTATATTTAGGCTACTCATCACGTGCAAATGTTCTAAAAAGAGGATTTTATCTTCATTTGTAGAAAATAGCTATATATCACCGATAAATATCTAATATCAATTGAAAAACTACATTTTATGGGTTTATAGCATAATGATCAGGTAAAACTACTTGTATATATCAATAACGCTACAGTTATACAAGAACTATGAAAAACCTTGCAATATACCGTTATAGTCACCATACATACCCTCTTACTCTTCTATTTATTGGCTTATGTAAAGTAAGCTACTTTATCGGTCCAAATTATTCTAAAAAAAGAATTGTATAATTCCATGTGTAAGAATACAGCTAATATATCACCAATAACTCGCTAAAACCATTGAAAAGAACACATGTTGTGGGTATGAAAGCTTATCATAAGGTATATTCCTTCTAGTTAAATGATATAACCCTAAATTAAGAAGAAACTATGAAAAACAACTAGAATATAAACAATTCTATCAAACTAGAGTCTCAAACTCCTATTATAAGCTTACAGTAGTTTAAAATAGCAATTTCTAACGAAACAACTTAATTCCCACATTTTGATTCCCTCTATAAAAAAGAGCTTGATATGTCAGTTTTCGACATTTTTTAGCCCTTCAAAAATACATTAAAACACTTGAAAAAACGTTGTTTTTAGGAATAAAATTGATACATAAATTACATTAAAAATACGTATTTTAGCTCCTAATATTGTAAAATATAGTTGTGCAAAAAGTGCTGAATAATGTCAAATTTCGACATTTGTTTAGTTTCAAAAATACATTAAAACACTTGAAAAACGTTGTTTTTAAAGATTAAAATTGATACCAAAACTTCATGAAAAATTCATATTTTTAGCTCATACATTGTAAAATATAGTTGTGTAAAGTGCTTTATATGTAAATTTCGACATTAATGTAGCATTTCAAAAATACATTAAAATTCTTGAAAAACTTGTGTTTTAAGATTAAAACTTGATATCTAAATTTCATGAAAAATACATATTTTTAGCTATTTAATTTTGTAAATATAGTTGTAGCAAATATAAAAAGCTATTATCTACAGATATCAAGAAATATACTTCATTTTGTAGAAATAACCATTCTTCCTGATAAGACTCTAGCTAAATCTTGAAACACTACATTTTATGGGTTTTAGGTCAATATGAAAAGTACAACTACTTGTATATATAGCAATAAAGCTACAGTTGACATGAAAACTATGAAAAACGCTTGCAATATACCCGTTTAATCACAATAATAACCTCTTACTCTTCTATTAATGAGCTTATGTAATGTAAGCTACTTGATAGGGGGCATATTCTGTCTAAAAGAGGGATTTTTACTTCAATTTTGTAGGAAAAACAGCTATTATATAACTGATAACTAGCTCCACTCATGAAAACACTACATTATGTTTATGCTAATTAATAAGTAGAACTACTGTATATATACAAAAATAACGCGACAGTTTAGAAGAAACTATGAAAAACGCTGCATATACCGTTATATCACAATAATAACCTCTTACTTTCTCTCTATTTATTAGCTTAATGTAATGTAAGCTACTTATCAGGTGCAAATTATTCTAAAAAGAGGGATTTTATACACTTCATTTGTAGGAAAACGCTGTATATCACCGATAAATAGGCTAAGATCATTGAAAACACTGACAGTTTTATGGGTTTATACAATATGATAAGTAAACTACTTGTATTATACAAAAACGCTACAGTTTTACAACAAACTATGAAAAACGCTTGCACTATTACGTTTATATCACCATAAATACCTCTTACTCTTCTATTTTATAGCTTAATGTAATGTAAGGACTTATAGGTGCAAATTATTAACAAGAGGCATTTTATACCTCAATTTGTAGGAAGAACAGCTAATATATCACCGATAACTAGCTAAATCATTGAATTATTCATTTATGGGTTAAGCAATAGAATAGTAAAACGATTGTATATATACAATAACCTACAGTTTAGAAGAAACTATGAAAACGCCTGCATATACCGTTGATATCACGATAATACCTCTACTCTTCTATTTTAATAATAGCTTAATGTAATGTAAGCTACTAGATATGTGCAAATTGGTTCTAACAGAGATTTTATAATACTTGCAATTTGTAGTCAGAAATAGCTATATATCACCGATAAGATACTAATATCATGAAAACACTACGATTTTATGGGTTTATAGCATATGAAAGTAAAACTACTTGTATATATACAATAACACTACAGTTTCAAGAAACGATGAAAAACGCTGCCATATACCCGTTTTCACAATAACTACCCTCTTACTCTTCTATGTATTAGCGTTAATGTAAATAGCCTAATTATAGGTCCAAATATTCTAAAAAAAGGATGGTTATACTTCAATTTGTAGCAATACAGCTATATATCACACCAATAACTAGCTAAATACATTGAAAAGAACACATTTTGTGGGTATAAAGCTTATCATCAGGTATATTCCTTCTATTTAATGATATAAGCACTAGCAATTAAGAAGACACTATGAAAAACACTATAATATACATTGTATCACAATATAGAGTCGCAAACTCCTATTATAAGCTTACAGTAGGTTAAAAAAAAGCAATTTTCTAACGAAAACAACTAGAATTCCACATTTTGAATTTCTCTAATCTAATCTCTATCTCTATTTCTTTCTAAAAGGGCTGAATAATGGCAATTTTCGACATTTTTTTTAGCCTTCAAAAATACATTAAAAACTCTTGAAAAAACGTTTTTTTTTAGGATTAAAATTAATACATAATTACATTGAAAAAATACATATTTTTAAGCTGAATAATATTGTAAAATATAGTTTGTGTAAAAGTGCTGAATCATTTCAATTTTCGACATTTTTTAGGTGTCCAAAATACATTAAACACTTGAAAAACGGTTGTTTTTTAGGATTAAAATTGATACATAAATTTTATGAGAAATACATATTTTTTAGCTATGTAATTTTGTAAAATATATTGCCGCAATTATAAAAAGCCTATTTATCTACAGATTAAAGAATATACTTCATTTGTAGAAAAAACAACTCTTATTGATAACTAGCCTAAATCATTGGAAAACACTACATTTTTTGGGTTTATAGCAATAGGATAAGTAATACTAGCTTGTATATATACAATAACGCCGACATTTTACAAGAAACTATAAAACGCTTGCAATATCCCGTTATATCACAACAAATAACATCTTACTCTTCTTTTAATAGATTAATGTAATGTAAGCTGTACTTATAGGTGAAATTATGCTTAAAAGATGATTTTATACTTAATTTGTAGGAAACGCTATATATCATGATAACTAGCTAAACTCATTGAAAACCTACATTTATGGTTGTTAATTAGCAATTGATAAGTAAAACTACTTGTATATCTACAATAACGCTACAGTTTTACAAGAACGATGAAAACGCTTGCAATATAACCTTTATATCACAATAAATACCCTCTTACTCCTTCTATTTATTAGCTTAATGTAAAATAAGCTACTTATAGGTCCAAATTATTCTAAAAACGGGATTGTATACTTCAATTTGTAGCACTACAGCTATATATCACCAATAACTAGCTAAAACCATTGAAAAGAACACATTTGTGGGTATAAAGCATTATCATCATGTCTATTCCTTCTATTAATGATATAACACTACAATTAAGAGAAACTATGAAAAACCCGTATAATATACAAATTGTAATCACAATATAGAGTCTCAAAACTCCCTATTATAACTTACATAGTGTAAAATGCAATTTTCTTACGAAAACAACTATAATTTCCACATTTTTTTTTTTTTTGAATTTCTCTATCTAATCTCTATCTCTATTTCTTCTATAAGGGCTGAATCATGTCAATTTCGACATTTTTAGCCCTTCAGAAATACATTAAAACTCTTGAAAAAAAAACGTTGTTTTTAGGATTAAAATTGAATACATAAATTACATGAAAAATACATATTTTAATCTCATAATATTGTAAAATATAGTTTGTTAAAAGTGGCTTGAATATGTCAAATTTTCGACATTTTTTGGCTTTCTAAATACATTAAAACATCTGAAAAAAAACGTTGTTTTTATAGGATTAAAAATTGATACATAATTTTTTATAAGAAATACATAATTTTCGCTATTAATTTTGTAAAATATAGTTGCAGCAAATATAAAAAGCTATTTAGCTACAGATATAAAGAAATATACTTCAATTTGGAGAAAAACCACTCTTATTGATAACTAGCTAAATCATGTGAAAACATACTACCTACATTTTTTTGGGTTTATAGCAATATGATAAGTAAATGAATTTGTAAATAAATACAATAAACGCTACCGTTTACAAGAACAGAAAAACGCTTGCAATATATGACCGTTAATCGACAACAAATAACCTCTCTTACTCTCTTTTTAATAGCTTAATGTATTGTACGCTACTTATAGGTGGCAATTATGCTAAAAGATGAATTTTTGACTTCAATTTGTAGGAAAACAGCTATCTATCACTGATAACTAGCTAAAATCATTGAAAACACTACATTTATGGGTTTTAGGCAATATAATAAGTAAACCTACTTGTATATATCAATAACGCTACAGTTTAGAAGAAACTATGAAAAACGCTTTGAATAGACCGTTATATCACATAAATAACCTCTTACTCCTTCTATTTACTACTTATGTAATCGTAAAGCTACTTATAGAGGTGCCAATTATTCTAAAAGAGGATTTTAAAGCACTTCAATTTGTAGGAAAACAAGCTGTATATCACCGATAAATAGCTAAGATCATGAAACACTACATTTGATATGGGTTTATTAGCAATATGATAAGTAAAACTACTTGTATATATACAAAAACGGTGCGCTAAACAGTTTTACAAGAAACTATGAAAAACGCTTGCAATATACCGTATATCACAATAAATAAACCTCTGACTCTTCTATTTATAGCTTAATGTAATATAAGCTACTTTATAGGTGCAAAATATTCTAAAAGAAAGGATTGTATACTTCAATTTGTAGGAAAACAGCTATATATAACGATAACTAGCTACAATCTTGAAAAGAACACATTTTTGTGGGTATAAAGCATTAATCATAAGGTACAAATTTCCTTCTATTAATGATATAAAACTACAATTAAGAGAACTTATGAAAACACGTAAATATACATTTTATCACAATAAAGTCTTAAACTCCTTATTATAACTTACGGTAGTTTAAAATAGCAATTTCTAACGAAAACAACCTTAATTTTTCCACATTTTGACTTTCTCTATCCTAAACAGAGCTGAATAATGTCCAATTTTTCGACTTTTTTTAGCCCTTCAAAGAATACATTTAAAAAACACTTAAAAAACGTTGTTTTTAGAATCAAATTCATACCTAAATTACATGAAAAATCATAGTTTTAAGAAGCTCATAATATTGTAAAATATAAGTTTGTGTGTAAAAGTGCTGAATAATATCAAATTTCGACATTTGTTGGGGTTTCAAAAATACATTAAAAAGCACTTGAAAAAAACGTTGTTTTTAAGATTGATAACCTAATTTCATGAAAAAAAATTCCTATTTTTAGCTGCATAACATTATAAGATTAGTTGTGTAAAAGTGCCTGAATAATGTAAAT
This sequence comes from Chionoecetes opilio, assembly GCA_016584305.1. Classification (NCBI taxonomy): domain Eukaryota; kingdom Metazoa; phylum Arthropoda; class Malacostraca; order Decapoda; family Majidae; genus Chionoecetes; species Chionoecetes opilio. The sequence continues at coordinate 13,074 of JACEEZ010020774.1, forward strand.
TTTCGACATTATTTTTGCATTTTTCGAAAAAACATTTAACATTCCTGAAAAAACATTGTTTTGTAAGATTAAAATTGATTATCTAAATTTCACGAAAAATACATACTTTTTAGCTATTAATTTTGTAAAATATAGTTGTAGCAAATTAAAAAGCTATTTAGCTACAGATATAAGAAATCTACTTCAATTTGTAGAAAATATCCATTCTTCACATGATAACTAGCTAAAATCATTGGAAAACACTCATTTTATATGGAGTTTATAGCAATATGAATAGTAAACTACTTGTATATATACAATAACGCTACAGTTTCAAGAAACTAAACTATGAAAACGCTTGGCAATATACCGTTATATCCAATAAATCCTCTTACTCTTCTATTTAATAGCTTAATGTATTGTAAGCGCTGCATATTATTCTAAAAAGAGATTTTGTCACTTCAATTTGTAGGAAAACACTATATATCACCGATACTACTAAAATCATTGAAAAGAACACATTATTAATGGTTTATAGCAATATGATAAGTAAAACACTTGTATATTTTACAAAAACGCGACAGTTTACAAGAAACTATGAAACACCGCTTGCAATATAACAGTTTAGTATCACAATAAATACCCTCTTTACTCTTCTATTTATTTAGCTTAATGTAAAGTAAAGCTACATATAGGTCCAAATATCTAAAAAGGATTTTATACTTCAATTTGAGGAAAACAGCTATATATCACTGAAATAACTAGCTACATCATTGAAAACCCTACTTTATGGGTTTTATAGCAATATAATAAGTATCACTACTTGTATTATACAAAAAACGCTACAGTTTCCAAGAAACTATGAAAACCGCTTGCAATATACCGTTATAATCACATTAAATAACCCTCTTACTCCTCTATTTAATAGCTTAATGTAATGTAACTACTTATAGGTGCAAATTATTCTAAAAAGAGGATTTTATACTTCAATTTGTAGGAAAACAGCTATATGTCACTGATAACTACTAAATCATGAAATTTATTCTATTTTATGGGTTTATAGCAATATAATAAAGGTAAAAATACTTGTATATTTTACATAACCGCTACAGTTTAGAAGAAACTATGAAAAACGCCTGCAATATGCCGTTTATATCACAATAAATACCTCTTACTCTTATATTTAATAGCTTAATAGAATGTTAGCTACTAATAAGTGCAAATTGGTTCTAAAAAGAGGATTTTTATACTTCAATTTGTAGTAAAATAGCTTTATATAATCAACCGATAAATAGCTAATATCATTGAACACTACATTTTATGGGTTTATAGCAATATGATAGGTAAACTACTTGTATATAACAATACGCTACAGTTTACAAGAACTATGAAAAACACTTGCAATATACGTTTAATACACAATAAATACCCTCTTAATCTCTATTTACATATGACTTAATTTAAGGTAAGTACTTTATAGTTCCAAATTATTCAAAAAAAAGGTTGTATACTTCAATTTGTAAGAATACAGCTATATACACCATAACTAGCTAAAACCATTGAAAAGAACACTTTTGTGGTATAAAGCATTATCATAAGGTATATGTCCCTTCTATTAAATGATATACACTACAATTAATAAGAAACTATTAAAACACGTATAATTACAATTCTATCACAATTAGAGTCCCCTCAAACTCCTAATTATAAAGCTTACAGTAGTTACAATAGCAATTTCTACGAAAACAACTATAATTCCACGGTTTGATTTCTCTATAAAAAAGAGCCTGAATAATGTCAGTTTTTCGACATTTTTTAGCCCTTCAAAAATCCATTAAAACACTTGAAAAAACGTTTTTTTTAAGAATAAAATTGATACATAAAATTACATGAAAAATAATATTTTAAGCTCATAATATGTAAAAATATAGTTTGTGCAAAGTGCTGAATAATGGTCAAATCTCGACATTTTTTAGCTTTCAAAAATACATTAAAAAACACTTGAAAAACGTTGTTTTTCAGATAAATTGATGACCAAACTTCATGAAAAATTCATATTTTTAGCTCATAACATTTAAAATTAGTTTGTGTAAAAGTGCTTTATAATGTAAAAGTTTCGACATTATTTAGCATTTCAAAAATTACATTAAAATTCGTGAAAAAACATTGTTTTTTTTTAAGATTAACATTGATATCTTAAATTTCATGAAAAAATACTCTTTTTAGCTATTAAATTTTTAAAATATAGTTGTAGCAAATTAAAAGCTATTTAAGCTTACAGATATAAAGAAATATACTTCAATTTGTAAGAAAATAACCATTCTTCACTGATAATCTAGCTAAAATCATTGACAAACACTACATTTTTAATGGTTTATAGCAATATGAAAAGTAAACTACTTGTATATATACAATAAAGGCTACAGTTTACATGAAACTATGAAAACGCTTGCAATATAGCCTTATATCACAATAAAAAACCTCTTACTCTTCTATTTAATAGCTTAATGTAATGTAAGCTACTTATAGGTGCATATTATTCTAAAAAGAGGATTTTGTACTTCAATTTGTAGGAAAACAGCTATATATCACTGATAACTAGCTAAAATCATTGAAAACACTACATTTTATGGGTTTATAGCAATATAATAAGTAAAACTACCTGTATATATACAATAAATAACGCTACAGTTTAGAAGAAACTATGAAAAACGCTTGCAATATACCGTTATATCACAATAAATAACCTCTTACTCTTCTATTTATTAGCTTAATGTAATGTAAGCTACTTATAGGTGCAAATTATTCTAAAAAGAGGATTTTACACTTCAATTTGTAGGAAAACAGCTGTATATCACCGATAAATAGCTAAGATCATTGAAAACACTACATTTTATGGGTTTATAGCAATATGATAAGTAAAACTACTTGTATATATACAAAAACGCTACAGTTTACAACAAACTATGAAAAACGCTTGCAATATTACGTTATATCACAATAAATAACCTCTTACTCTTCTATTTAATAGCTTAATGTAATGTAAGCTACTTATAGGTGCAAATTATTCTAAAAAGAGGATTTTATACCTCAATTTGTAGGAAAACAGCTATATATCACCGATAACTAGCTAAAATCATTGAAATTATTACATTTTATGGGTTTATAGCAATATAATAAGTAAAACTACTTGTATATATACAATAACGCTACAGTTTAGAAGAAACTATGAAAAACGCCTGCAATATACCGTTATATCACAATAAATAACCTCTTACTCTTCTATTTAATAGCTTAATGTAATGTAAGCTACTAATAGGTGCAAATTGTTCTAAACAGAGGATTTTATACTTCAATTTGTAGGAAAATAGCTATATATCACCGATAAATAGCTAATATCATTGAAAACACTACATTTTATGGGTTTATAGCAATATGATAAGTAAAACTACTTGTATATATACAATAACGCTACAGTTTACAAGAAACTATGAAAAACGCATGCAATATACCGTTATATCACAATAAATACCCTCTTACTCTTCTATTTATTAGCTTAATGTAAATAAGCTAATTATAGGTCCAAATTATTCTAAAAAAAGGATTGTATACTTCAATTTGTAGCAATACAGCTATATATCACCAATAACTAGCTAAAACCATTGAAAAGAACACATTTTGTGGGTATAAAGCATTATCATCAGTATATTCCTTCTTTAATGATTAACATACAATAAGAAGAAACTATGAAAAACACGTATAATATACAATTGTATCAAATATAGATCTAAAACTCCTATAAAGTTTAAAAACA
>JACEEZ010020775.1:5000-27592 GCA_016584305.1 Chionoecetes opilio
GGAGGAGGAGGAGGAGGAGGGAGGAGGAGGAGGAGAAGAAGGAGAAGGAGGAGGAGGATTACAAAGGATTACAAGGAGGGCAAAAAAAGAGGACAAAAAAAAGAGGAGGAGAAGGACAAAAAAGAGGAGGACAAAAAAGAGGAGGACAAAAAAGAGGAGGAGGATAAAAAAAGAGGAGGAGGAGGACAAAAAAAAGAGGAGGAGAAGGACAGAAAAGAGGAGGAGGGACAAAAAGAGAAGGACAAAAAAAGAGGACAAAAAAAGAGGAGGACAAAAAAAGAAGAGGAGGAGGACAAAACAAGAGGACAAAAAAGAGGAGGACAAAAAAGAGGAGGAGGACAAAAAAAGAGGACAAAACAAGAGGACAAAAAAAGAGGACAAAAAAAGAGGAGGACAAAACAAGAGGACAAAAAAAGAGGGCAAAAAAGAGGAGGAGGACAAAAAAACAGGAGGAGGAGGAGGAGGAGGAGGAGGAGGACGTAGTGGTAGTGGTGGCGGGAAAGGAAATGAAAGAAAAAAATCAACGTCTAAAAAATGAAAAAATGAAGCAACCAACCACTGCAACAGCTCCTCCTCTTACTTATTTACTTAAGGAGAGAAAAGTTTCCATTTAGAGAGGGGAAAAGAGGGGAAGAGAAGAAGCAAGGGGTGGAGGATAGGAGAATAAAAGGGTTACGTCATATGTTTTAAGGGAAAAAGAAAAAGGGAAGCGTAAGAAAAGGAAACATTTAAGGTATTTCAAAATGAGACAATTCGAAAAAAAACCAAATGATAACGAATAGTAAAGAAAATAAAGAGAGAGAGAGAGAGAGAGAGAGAGAGAGAGAGAGAGAGAGAGAGAGAGAGAGAGAGAGAGAGAGAGAGAGAGAGAGAGGAGAGAGAGAGGAAGATAAACAAACAGACATAAAGAGAGAGAAGAAAGAAGAAAAGGGTGACGTAATACATATAGAAGAAAAGGGAAAAAAAAATAGGGTCTTACAAAAGGAGACAATTAGGGAAAAAAAACAAGGAAAACAAATGAACAACAAATAAAAAAAATAACACTGAAGAAAAAAAAGAAAAAAAACGGTTCAAAAAAGGAAATAAAAGGAAAAGGAGCCAATGAGGTCAAACAACAACAAGTCTAACAAATGACATGAGAGAAACATGTCAAAGAGGTGAATTAATTAAGAGGGGAAAGAGGGGATATGCTACTAAGGGTAAGAGGAAAGGGAGTAAGAGTAAGAGGGAGTAGTAGGGAGTAAGAGAGTTGTAAGAGGAAAGGGAGTAAAGTAAGAGGAAAGGGAGTAAGGGTAAGAGGAAAGAGTAGGGAGTAAGAGAGTTGCAAGAGGAGGTACACAATCAATTATTTATCAATCATTGGGGGCATACGCCGGGGGGCGCGTCGCCTCGCCCACCCTACGACGCCACTCCCGGGGGTCACCACGCGCGAGTTCCCATGCAGGCTCCTTTCCCATACCAAGCAGCTCTCGACAAGAAGAGCTGTACCCAAGAGGTACACAGCGCGCCAAAATATTGTTCGCCGCATCATAACAGACGCTCCCATAAGGGAATTTTGAAAATGTACTCTATAGCAGCCTAGTGACTTCCGAGAGAGATATCCTACATATGGCAGCTTGTTTAAAGCACGGACAGTCCATCAAGACCGTTGGAGAATGTTCAGATGCCACTTGTCGGGCGTGGCGGGGTGGCGACACCGTAACATAAAGAAGTGGCCACAGCGAGGATGTAAATGTCATATCGTAATAATTTTCTTGCTCTTATTTGAGGATGGGCATCCACTTGACGTTTCATGACATTTACGGTGCTTGCTGATGTTTTACATCCTCGCTGTGGCCACTTCTTTACGTTACGGTGTCGCCACCCCGCCACGTTCACGAAACTCATCACCCACTTCATCACACATTTCCTCGTAACACCCACACTCCTTGATATTTCTTCCTCTGGCCTCTGCCTTGTGTAGTCACAATAACTTTAATTTGCTCCTTTGTTAGGTCTTTCTTGCCACCCATTATGAAAAATAATGATAGTTATGCGCGTCTGTTCAAATTACTCGCGGGGAGTGAGGCGATCCTTTTCAAAATGCTTCGTCTATAATTGACAAGTGGCATCTGAACATTCCCCAACGGTCTTGATGGACTGCCCGTGCTTTAAACATGCTGCCATATGTAGGATATCTCTCTCGGAAGTCACTAGGTTGCTATAGAGTACATTTTCAAAATTCCCTTATGGGAGCGTCTGTTATGATGCGGCGAACAATATTTTGGCGCGCTGTGTACTAGAGAAAAACAAGAGTATAGAAGAGGAGGAGAGGGAGAGGAAGAGGAAGAAACAGAGGGACGGTGAGAAAAAGGAGAGAGAAATGCGATGAAAAAGAGGAAATGAGAAAATGGGAAAAGGGAGATAAGGATTAACTTTAGAGGAAGAGGAAGGGGAAGAGGAAAGAGGGACGGGGATAAAAAAGAAGAGAGAAAAAATGCAATAAAAGAAAGGAATATAGGAGAGAGGGGATAAAGTTAGGGGAATGGAAAATGGAGGATAAATCTAAGGGGAGGAGAAAGGGTGATAAAGATGGAACAAGAGAAAAAGGGGGATAAGTAATGGGAGAAGAGAGGATGCAGAATAAAGATGAGAATTACACACGGAGGGATAAAGATAAGATGGAAGAGGAGGAGAAGAGTGACAAAAGAAAGAGGAAGAGGAATTGGAGAAGAGAGGATGCAGAATAAAGATGAGAATTACACGGAGAGATAAAGATTAGAAGATGGAAGAGAAGAAGAGTGACAAAAAAAAGAAAGAAGAAGAGGAATTTGAAGAAGACAAAATCCAATAAAGAATGAAAGACGTAGATAAGAAACAAAATAACTTTATATAATAGGTAAAAAATGACATTACCGTAGATAACAGTAAAGTCGCCACCTGCAGTGAAGTCGCCAGGCGCCAAATATTACGAATTATAGCATCACTACTGATTTGTCTGTGCCCCTGAAGATGATACACAGTAGTTTATATCATGACTGTATAATCTACCCTGTTTCAGCGTTGTTTTATGCTTTGTAGCTGCAAGTATAGACGGTTTCAAATTTCGCTACGAGTTTTTTTTCTTCGGGCGACGACGACAGCGGTACGACACTCAGTAAATAAACACTAGATGGCGACTCTACTGTTGGTAGCCACTTTGTAGATATTTTTGTAATTTGTTCATTTATAGCCATAATATGACACAGATGAAGACACAAAATGACACAGACTCTCCAGATAGCCCCTTCTAACTTTCCTGAAATCATGGATGTAGAAATGTAACTATTAACGCCACCACACGTCTGTAAACAGAGAAAAAAGTTGTCCTGGCGACTTTACTGTTATCTACGGTAGAAGATGAAATGACTGGAAAGAAGAGAATAAATAATGAAAGGAAGAAGAGGAAAAGGAGGAAAAAGAAAACAAAGAAAGGAGAGATGAAGAAAAGGAGGAAAATAGATAAAAAAAAAATTAAAAAAAGACATAAGATAAGATGACACAATTAAAATAAAAAATAAATAAAAAATAGCCGAATTAAAATGGTCAAATAAAGAAAAGGAGGAAAATAACCTATAAAAGAAAAGAATAAATGGCATAAGAAGATAAAATTGATATAGATAAGCCACATAAAAAATAGACTAATTGAAATAGAAAAATATGAGAAAAATATCGGATGTTGAGAAATAAAAAAAGAGAAAAAAATAAAATCTGAGAAAAATATGTTGAAAAATGAAAATAATAATAATAATTAAAAAAATAAAGACAAAATAAAGAGTACAAATGAAAAAAAGAGGAAAAAATAGAGGAAATATGAAAAAAAGAGGAAAAAATAAAGAGGAAAAATGAAAAGAGGAAAAAATAAAGAGTAAATATGAAAAAAAATACAGACAAAATAAAGAGTAAAAATGAAAAAAAGGGGAAAAATAAAGAGGAAAAATGAAAAAAAAGAGGAAAAATAAAGAGTAAATATGAAAAAAAGAGGAAAAAAAAGGAAAAAGGAAAAAAAGAGGAAAAAATAAAGAGGATAAACGAAAAAAAGAGGAAAAAATAAAGAGTAAATATGAAAAAAAGAGGAAAAAAAAACCAAAGCAAAAGAAAGGACAAAATAAAGAGTAGAAATGAAAAAAAAGAGGAAAAAATAAGGAGTAAAAATGAAAAAGAGGAAAAAATAAAGGAAAAATGAGGGAAAAAAAAACAAAGCAAAAAAAAGGACAAAATAAAGAGTAGTAATGAAAAAAAAGGAAAAAAAATAAAAATTGAGAATAAAATGTAAGAGGCTGGTATGTTGTTAAGAGGAGGAAGAGGAAAGAGGGCTGAAGGGAGTCAACAAGGGGATTTATAGGGATTACAAAGACTGAAGGGATTATTTGGGGGTGGGGGATGAAGGGGAAGGGGGATGAAGGGGAAGGAAGGGGGGGTATGGGGGAGGAAGGGGAGGTGATTATGTGGTTATTGAGATAAAGTGTGAGTCCATCTTACCTCATACTCTCTCTCTCTCTCTCTCTCTCTCTCTCTGTTAGTGTGTGTTTGTGTGTGAGAGATACAGAGAGAAAGAGATACAGAGAGAGAGAGAGAGAGAGAGAGAGAGAGAGAGAGAGAGAGAGAGAGAGAGCATAATTGCTAAAATATTGTCAGCAGAAAAATAACTCATCAAAGTTATCATCATTATCATCATCACTATCATCATTATTAACATTATTATCATCTACCAAGACGGATTCGAACCCCGGGACAGAGCGTCTTGGCCACCTCGCTATATGGAGGTATCAAAGGTTATTTTCCGCCTTTTATCCCCAACCTCGACCCCCATCGAGTTGAGGTTGAGGAAAGGCTATGAAGGCTCAAAGACTACTGTATACAAAGACTACTGTATACAAAGACTACTGTATACAAAGACTACTGTATACAAAGACTACTGTATACAAAGACTACTGTATACAAAGACTACTGTATACAAAGACTACTGTATACAAAGACTACTGTATACAAAGACTACTGTATACAAAGACTACTGTATACAAAGACTACTGTATACAAAGACTACTGTTACAAAGACTACTGTATACAAAGACTACTGTGTACAAAGACTACTGCATACAAAGACTACTGTTACAAAGACTACTGTATACAAAGACTACTGTATACAAAGACTACTGTATACAAAGACTACTGTATACAACGACTACTGTATACAAAGACTACTGTATACAAAGACTACTGTATACAAAGACTACTGTATACAAAGACTACTGTATACAAAGACTACTGTTTACAAAGACTACTGTATACAAAGACTACTGTATACAAAGACTACTGTATACAAAGACTACTGTATACAACGACTACTGTATACAAAGACTACTGTATACAAAGACTACTGATACAAAGACTACTGTATACAAAGACTACTGTATACAAAGACTACTGTATACAAAGACTACTGTATACAAGGACTACTGTATCCAGTGGAGGCTATTATCAAAGACCTGACTTATCGAAGACTCCTGATACCAAAGACTACTGTATACAAGACTACTCCGTAACAAGATCACTGTATACCAAAACTACTGTATACAAGACTACTGTTACAGAGACTACTGTATAAAACGTGACTTGGGTATCAAAGACTACTGTATACAAACTACCTGTATACAACCCCTTGACTGTATAACGATCTGTATACAACGACTACGTATACAAAGACTACGTTTACAAAGACTACTGTTATACAAGCTACTGTATACAAAGACTACGTATACAAAGACTACGGTATACAAAGACTCTCTGTACAAGACTACGGTATACAAACTACTGTATCAAAGACTACTGTATACAAAGACTACTGTATACAAGATACTGTATACAATGACTATGTATACAAGATGACTGTTTACAAAGACTTACTGTTTACAAACTATGTTTAAAGCATACTGATACAAACTATGTTATACAACGACTACTGTTCAAAACTACTGTATACAAGACTACTGTATACAGACTCTCTACAAGACTTTGTTACCAGCTACTGTATACAACACTACTGTATCAAGCTCTGTATACAAAGACTACTGTTTTACAGCTCTGTTCAGACTCTCTCATCTGGACTTGCTCTCTTTTGGCTTTTCCAGTGGGGCCAGTTTTGCGATCCTGACATTTCGACATCCCTCCCAAATGTCAGGAAATGTCACTCCGAAAATGTCAGGAATCGCAAAACTGGCATGGAAAGAGGATGGAATTTTGTTAAGAGGCGGAAGAGGAAAGAGGGCTGGAGGGCGTCAAGAAGAGTATCCCTAACCTGAATCCCCATCGAGTTGAGGTTGGGGATAGGATACTAGGACACGTAGGGGTGCATATTGTTTCCTTTGATACCTCCATATAGCGAGGTGGCCAAGACGCTCTGTCCCGGGGTTCGAATCCGTCCTGGTAGATGATAATAATGTTAATAATGATGATAGTGATGATGATAATGATAACTTTGATGAGTTATTTTTCTATTGACGATATTTTAGCAATTATGCATGTGATCTCTCTTCTCTCTCTCTCTCTCTCTCTCTCTCTCTCTCTCTCTCTCTCTCTCTCTGGCTGGCTGGCTCTCTCTCTCTCTCTTTTTTCTCTCTCTCTCTCTCTCTCTCTCTCTCTCTCTCTCTCTCTCTCTCTCTGTCCAAGGGTTCGAATCCGGCCGTGCTGTTATACAATTCGTCTTCAATGATTATATTATTATCACATTAACTTTCTTATCTTACAGGTGTCTTTTATTGTACAGATAAAAATATACCCACAAAATTAATCATAACAACCTGACGGCCCGTAATTAATCACCACCAACCAAAACAAAACAAAGAGAGTGGAAAAACAGATGGAAAAACAAGCCTAGAAATGAACCCAGTGATTATAAGGCAAAGCAAAGACGTGATAATTACAAGCGACCTTCATACATACATACAGACGCGACCTTACCATCATTAGTGCCAACAGGAAAGAAAGAAAGAAAGAAAGAAGGAAAAAGCTAAAAATAATACGTAAGTGACCCCTGCAAAATAGGAAAACGTGAACAAATAGCTTAATAAAAGAAAATAAGAAGAAAATAGATATAAAATACCTAAGTGACCCTCTGCAAATAGGAAAAACATGAACAAATAGCTTAATAAAAGAAAACAAGAAGTAAAATAGAATAAAATAGCTAAGTGACCCCTGCATAATAGGAAAACGTGAACACATAGCATAATAAAAGAAGAAAATAGATAATAAAATAGCTAAGTGACCCCTGCATAATAGGAAAACGTGAACAAATAGCATAATAAAAGAAGAAAATAGATAATAAATACTAAATGACCCTGCATAATAGAAACGTGACAATCTATAAAGAAAAATAGAAATAAATAGCTAAGTGACCCCTGCAAAATAGGAAACGTGAACAATAGCATAATAAAAGAAGAAAATAGATAATAAAATACCTAAGTGACCCCTGCTTAATAGTAACAAATGAACAAAAAGCATAATAGTGATAGCTTATGCAGGAATTGGTGTGTATAATATATGAGCGTGGTTATAATAGGAGTGTTCTGAAGCAGATCTATTTTTTGCAAGACCAAGACTGAGAAAAAAGAAGAGGAAAAAGAGCTGTCTGTTATATAAAGTGTGCCATATTTAAGGGTAAAATCGGTACTCGAGAAGAAAAAAAGAAGAAGAAATAGAACTTTGTGTCATTGAAGTGCAAAATGTAAGGGTAAAATCGCTACTAGAGAAGAAATAGTGAAAAGAAAGGCAGAAAAACTACTCTGTGTTATTTAGGTGCATTATTTAAGGGTAAATTCGGTGCTAGAGTAGAAATATAGAATAGAGAAGAAAAAAGGAAGAAGAGAAGAACTTTGTGATATATAAGTGTACTATTTAAGGGTAACAACACTACAAGAGGAGAAATAGAGAATACATCCCAGTGAAAAAAAACAGAAGGTTGCAGTACGACACTTTGGACCATGGGGCACGCCACGACAACCCCGCTGCCAGACGTGTGGGGACGACACGCCCGCCGCCCCGCCCACGCCTGCCCTAAATGACTGCCACCACGCCCACGCTCAGCCCACGCCTCACGCCCACCAACCCACACCCAAACCCACAAAAACTAACCCACACCCACTAACACAGAACTAAACCCACACCCACTAACACAGACCTAAACCCACACCCACTAACCCACGCCCACTAACACTAACCCACGCCCACTAACACTAACCCACGCCCACTAACACTAACCCACGCCCACTAACACTAACCCACGCCCACTAACACTAACCCACGCCCACTAACACTAACCCACGCCCACTAACACTAACCCACGCCCACTAACACTAACCCACACCCACTAACGCTAACCCACGCCCACTAACACTAACCCACACCTAAACCCTTCTGAACGTTTTTTAAGCTTTTCAACACTTTTTGAACTTTACGAAACACTATTTTGAAGACTCATTCCTAGTTTGAAGCCTCATTCCTAGTTTGAAGACTCATTCCTAGTTTGAAGACTCATTCCTAGTTTGAAGACTCATTCCTAGTTTGAAGACTCATTCCTAGTTTGAAGCCTCATTCCTAGTTTGAAGCCTCATTCCTAGTTTGAAGACTCATTCCTAGTTTGAAGCCTCATTCCTAGTTTGAAGCCTCATTCCTAGTTTGAAGCCTCATTCCTAGTTTGAAGCCTCATTCCTAGTTTGAAGCCTCATTCCTAGTTTGAAGCCTCATTCCTAGTTTAAAGCCTCATTCCTAGTTTGAAAAGTCTCGTTGAACTCTTCACGAAAATAAGATAAATGCAAAAAGTCAACTGAGTCTTTAGTCTAATTGTTAATGTCTTTTAAAAAACACTCCAGTCTTTCTAACAAATCCATAAAGTCACTAATACGATGACCTTCCATTAAGAAACAACCAAATTTTAAAATCAATATTCCCTTCAGAAAAAAAGCAAAGAATCTTATATATTTCTCTTCATAAAACGAGGAAATTGTTTTTATTGGTAGGTCTCATAACTCAATCGTTTCAAGTTATTTCAAGTCATATAGTAGTATTTTTTTCTTCAACATCCATTACACTTCAGAAAACAGCAAAAGAATATCTATTTCCCTTATAAAAAATCGGTAATTAATAACTCTTCTTCTTACCTTATGTACTAGACTCACTATCATCCACACACACTGTTCTAACCTTATGTACTAGACTCACTATCATCCACACACACTGTTTTTATCTTATGTACTAGAAGACTCACTATCATCCACACACACTGTTCTAACCTTATGTACTAGACTCACTATCATCCACACACACACTGTTCTAACCTTATGTACTAGACTCACTATCATCCACACAGTTCTAACCTTATGTACTAGACTCACTATCATCCACACACACTGTTTTTATCTTATGTACTAGAAGACTCACTATCATCCACACACACTGTTCTAACCTTATGTACTAGACTCACTATCATCCACACACTGTTCTAACCTTATGTACTAGACTCACTATCATCCACACACACTGTTCTAACCTTATGTACTAGACTCACTATCATCCACACACTGTTCTTACCTTATGTACTAGACTCACTCTCATCCACACACTGTTCTAACCTTATGTACTAGACTCACCATCATCCACACACACGGCCTCTCCTTACCTATCAAGAAAAACAGAGAAAACCACGAATTAGCAAACCATCTAAATAGCATGGACTTAAAACTCACAGAAAGTAATGCAAAGAGAACACCTGCAAATTGAGACAGAAAAAAGTGATTCGTAGCTGCCATAACTCAAGTCGTTTCAACATATTTCAAGTATCATCAATTTTATTTATCTATATTCACTACACTTCAGTAAATAACAAACGAACTTCATTATATATCCCTTAAAAACGAGGTCAAAAACTGATTCTCAAGTCAAATAATTTTTTTCATCAATAGTCATTACACTCCAGAAAATAAAATAAAAATCTCATTATATTTCCCTTAAAAAACGCGGGAAAAAAGTGATTCGTAGGTTCTCATAACTAAGTCGTTTTCAAGTCCCGTATTTTTGAGCTGAGAAAAAACATCATTTTTTTCATCAGTATTCATTACACTACAAAAAAACAGAAAAATCTCATTATATATCCCTTAAAAAACGCGGGAAAAAAGTGATTCGTAGGTTCTCATAACTCAAGTCGTTTTCAAGTCCCGTATATTTCCAGGCTCATAATTCATCTTCGTAGCCAAGAGGGGGGAATAAGGCGCCACTCCGGCCAACATTAAAAGCTCATTAAAACAGTGAGTTACGTTACGTCAGGCCTCTATTAAATTTCCTCCTACCCGGCGCGCACACTGAGGCCTACGAACAAAGGGCGGGAAGAAGAAAAAGAAGAAGAATAGATTAAGCTCAGCGAAGAGGACAGGGATAAATAAATAATAATAACAATAATAATAATAATAAAGATTCTTGAAGGTGCGAAGAAGATAGGGATACATAGATATAATAATAATAATACTCCTGAAGGTAAGAAAACAGGAAAGAGTTACGAGTTACAGAGAGTAATCATAATCAAAACAATAGTCACGGCAGTTTGATTATAAGTCGAGTCAAATTTCACTTGTTTTTGAGGTAACGAAAAAAAGAGAGGATTACAAAGAAAGGAATACAAAGGAAAAAGAAAGAAAACAGTTACGACTAAAGGAAAAAGATAGAAAATAGATTATAAGAAATAGAGAAAATAAGAAAAAATAAAAATAAGAAGGAGAAATAAAAGGGAATAAAAAGAAAGGAATACAAAGGAAAAAGAAAGAAAACAGTCACGAATAAAGGAAAAAGAAACAAAATAGATGATAAGAAATAGAGAAAATAAGAAAAAATAAGAATAAGAAGGAGAAATATACTTTTTTGTAGATATAAGATGAGACATTACAAAATATTCATGTAGTTAACAAAATATAAGGAAGAAATAGACAGAAATACTCATGAATTAACAGAAAAAATGACGTTGTAATTTGTAATAAGAGACAACGGCAACAGAATAACAGTATAACAGAAGACCCAAGTTACTGTTATCTGTTACTGTTAGGGTCAAGACACACCACAACACTAACGCCATCATTTCCCTTACACTGATTTCCATTTTTCAAAGTCTCAATTTTCTGAAAGACTTTTGGAAATAAAACTCAAAACTAAAAGAAAATTGTTATATTACCACGTCGAAATTTGAGATCTTTTGTAACATAAGGCTTTTAGGGAAGCAATAACCCCTTGAAAGTCCCTAAAAACCACAAAAAAACACTTCCCATACACAAACCACTACATAAAAACCACAAAAAACCACTTCCCATACACAAACCACTACATAAAAACCACAAAAAACCACTTCCCATACACAAACCACTACATAAAAACCACAAAAGCCACTTCACATACACAAACCACTACATAAAAACATAAAAACCACTTCACCATACACAAACCACTACATAAAAACCAAAAACCACTTCCATACACAAACCACTACATAAAAACCACAAAAACCACTTCCATACACAAACCACTACATAAAAACACAAAAAACCACTTCCCATACACAAACCACTACATAAAAACCACAAAAACCACTTCCCATACACAAACCACTACATAAAAACCATAAAAACCACTTCACATACACAAACCACTACATAAAAACCACAAAAACCACTTCCCATACACAAACCACTACATAAAAACCACAAAAACCACTTCCCATACACAAACCACTACATAAAAACCCAAAAAACCACTTCCATACACAAACCACTACATAAAAAAACCCCCCAAAAAACCACTACATAAAAACCACACAAAAACCACCCCATACACAAACCACTACATAAAAACCAAAAACTTCTCATACACAAACCACTACATAAAAACCACTTCCCATACACAAACCACTACATAAAAACCACAAAAAACCACCACATACACAAACCACTACATAAAAACCACTTCCCATACACAAACCACTACATAAAAACCACAAAAACCACTTCCCATACACAAACCACTACATAAAAACCACAAAAACCACTTCCCATACACAAACCACTACATAAAAACCACAAAAACCACTTCACATACACAAACCACTACATATAAACCACTTCAAATACACAAACGAACCAAAAAAGCCCTAAACATGGTTCCTACTACCCCTTGAATACCCTAACCCCTGACCCCCCCCCCCCTGAGGCCACTGGCGAGGGCTCAGGGACCACTCCAGGCTGTGAGGGCGCCGCCAAGGGACGTAGGGGCCCCAGGGACATCATGACACCCAGGGGTAATGCATCAGGGTCCGTCAAAGGATACCTCGATGTTAAAATCCCCGCTAGGAAGAGAAGGAGCATTTCACTATTTCGGGTAAGTAACTCAATTTTTTTCCTTTTTATTTATGTTGTTGTCATACTGTCTCTACTTTTTTTCTCTTTTTTTCTTTCTTTTTGTCTCTTTTCTCTTTTTGTCTCTTTTTTTGTCTCTCTTTTCTCTTTTTGTCTCTCTCTTTTCTCTTTTTGTCTCTCTTTTCTCTTTTTGTCTCTCTTTTTTCTCTTTTTCTCTCTTTTTTCTCTTTTTGTCTCTCGTTTCTTTTTGTCTCTCTTTTTTCTCTTTTTGTCTCTCTCTTTTCTCTTTTTGTCTCTCTCTTTTCTCTTTTTGTCTCTCTCTTTTCTCTTTTTGTCTCTCTTTTCTCTTTTTGTCTCTCTCTTTTCTCTTTTTGTCTCTCTTTTCTCTTTTTGTCTCTCTCTTTTCTTTTTTTGTCTCTCTCTTTTCTCTTTTTGTCGCTCTCTTTTCTCTTTTTGTCTCTCTTTTCTCTTTTTGTCTCTCTTTTCTCTTTTTGTCTCTCTCTTTTCTCTTTTTGTCTCTCTTTTCTCTTTTTGTCTCTCTCTTTTCTTTTTTTGTCTCTCTCTTTTCTCTTTTTGTCTCTCTCTTTTCTCTTTTTGTCTCTCTCTTTTCTCTTTTTGTCTCTCTCTTTTCTCTTTTTGTCTCTCTTTTCTCTTTTTGTCTCTCTCTTTTCTTTTTTTGTCTCTCTCTTTTCTCTTTTTGTCTCTCTCTTTTCTCTTTTTGTCTCTCTTTTCTCTTTTTGTCTCTCTTTTCTCTTTTTGTCTCTCTTTTCTCTTTTTCTCTCTCTTTTCTCTTTTTGTCTCTCTCTTTTCTCTTTTTGTCTCTCTCTTTTCTCTTTTTGTCTCTCTTTTCTCTTTTTGTCTCTCTTTTCTCTTTTTGTCTCTCTTTTTCTCTTTTTCTCTCTTTTCTCTTTTTGTCTCTCTCTTTTCTCTTTTTGTCTCTCTCTTTTTCTTTTTTTGTCTCTCTCTTTTCTTTTTTTGTGCTCTCTCTTTTCTCTTTTTGTCTCTCTCTTTTCTCTTTTTGTCTCTCTCTTTTCTCTTTTTGTCTCTCTCTTTTCTCTTTTTGTCTCTCTCTTTTCTTTTTTGTCTCTCTCTTTGCTCTTTTTGTCTCTCTCTTTGTCTCTCTCTTTTCTCTTTTTGTCTCTCTCTATCTATCTATCTATCTATCTATCTATTTATCTATCTATCTGTCTATCTATTTCTATCATTTTTTCATTCTATCTATCTATCTATTTCTATCATTTTTTCATTCTATTTATCTATCTATTTCTATCATTTTTTTAATCTATCTATCTATCTATTTCTATCATTTTTCCATCATTATTTTATTTACTGTCATTATTTTGTATTTTTTCATGTAATTGCCTTTTTCTGTACCTACTATTTTGTCTCTCTCATTCTTCTCTACCTAAAATATCCTCTTCTTCCTTCTTCCTTCTTCCTTCTTCCTTCTTCCTTCTTCCTTCTTCTTTCCTCCTCCTCCCAAGTATCAAAACATAATGTATTCCCTTTTTTTCGTGGTCACTTTTTTATGTACGTTATTTAGTATTATCTGTCCTTAACCTAAAATATCATCCTCTTCATTCTTCCTTCTTCCTTGTCATCCTAATAGTCCTCCTCCTCCTACTCGTTCTATTCTCCTTTAGTCTCCTTTTTTTCTCCCCTCTTCGTTCTCCTCTTCAATCCTCATCCTCCTCCTCTTCCTCCTCCTCCTCCTCCTTCTCCTCCTTCTCCTTCTCCTTTTCCTCCTCCTCCTCCTCCTCCTCCTCCTCCTCCTCCTCCTCCTCCTCCTCCTCCTCCTCCTCCTCCTCCTCCTCCTCCTCCTCCTCCTCCTCCTCCTCCTACAGACTAGACGCGCACTGTAAAGTAAATGGGTATTGATAGTGCCCTGCGAATTCATATTATAGTCCCCGGATCGATTAGTTGTAGTGGTAGTGGTAGTTGTAGTTAGTATATTTCATATCCTATCATTCTTCACTACGAAACTTCCATGTTCCTATCTTCTTTAGGGACATGGTATCATTTTCCAACTGTCCTCTTACATGTAGTTGATAGTTAGTAGTATGTAGTTCAGCAGATACCCTCGTTATGGACCAATAGGTTTCCTGGTGTCTGTTATTCCTATGTATTCCTATGTATTCCTATGTATTCCTATGTATTCCTATGTATTCCTCCTCCTCCTCCTCCTCCTCCTCCTCCTCCCCGCACCTCTCAGATTTAAGACGTGTGTTTTTCCTTTTCCCCTTTGTTATCTTCGAGGGTAATTTATGTAATCTCTTTCTCTCTCTCTTCTCTCTCTCTCTCTCTCTCTCTCTCTCTCTCTCTCTCTCTCTCTCTCTCTCTCTCTCTCTCTCTCTCTCATATTGTCTTTCTGCCGTTAATTAATGACTGAAGGTGGAATGGTTGAGAGAGAGAGAGAGAGAGAGAGAGAGAGAGAGAGAGAGAGAGAGAGAGAGAGAGAGAGAGAGAGAGAGAGGATCAAAGGGAGTGGAGAGAGCGAGAAAAAAAAATGAGGAGACATGATGATGGAACAGAGTAAAGATATCTCTCTCTCTCTCTCTCTCTCTCTCTCTCTCTCTCTCTCTCTCTCTCTCTCTCTCTCTCTCTCTCTCTCTCTCTCTCTCTTTCTCTCAACACACCCACACACACACACCAGTACTTGTAAATCCACACGGGAAAGCTGCAATAAATCATTCGCCTTGAGACTCGAGAGTAGCACGAGTGAAAAATGAGAGGATGAATAAATACATCACTCACTTACACTGCAGGAGGAGGAGGAGGAGGAGGAGGAGGAGGAGGAGGAGGAGGAGGAGGAGGAGGAGGAGGAGGAGGAAGAAGAAGATCACAGCTACCACCACCACCACTTCCCAACCACCACCACCACAAACACAATAACAAACACAAATAACAACAAAACACAAAGACTTTTCATCATCTCTTAGAAATTAAAGCTAGGATGTATCGTTTCATGCCTTATTTTTTTCCTTTTACATATACATACATACATACATACATAGCGTGCCAAAGGGGGGGGGAGGGGTGAAGGGGGAAGAAGGGGGAGGGCAGAGGGAAGGGGGACGAAGGGGGGGGTGAAGGGGGACGAAGGGGGAGGGCAGAGGGAAGGGGGGGAGGGAGGGGGGTACACCTGCCTTTATTAAAACACGTGACGTAAATCAGATGGGAAACAGAGAGAGAAAAAGAGAGAGAGAGAAGAGAGAGAGAGAGAGAGAGAGAGAGAGAGAGAGAGAGAGAGAGAGAGAGAGAGAGAGAGAGAGAGAGAGAGAGAGAGAGAGAGACAGAGAGAGAGAGAGAAAAAAAAAGTGATAAAGATAGAGAGAGATTAGGAGAGAAAATGAGAGAGACAGACAGGCAGACAGACAAAGATAGAGAGACAAAGAGAAAGAGAGAGAGACGGAGAGAAAAAAGAGAGACAGAAAGAGAGAGAGATAAATAAAGAGTTTGTGTGTGTATCTGACGCCAAAACACACACACACACACACAACATCATTATAAAACCAGAGAAATTAAAACAAAATATACAGACATCATTAACGAATTCTGTAATCATGTAAGAACACAACGAGAAATTAATTGGAGTCTTTAAAGGTTATGAGCAACAGAACGGCTACGATTTGGGTCGAGGAGGATATTAAACAAGGCGTTAAAATGATTATATTGAACGTTACCTGAATCTAAACCGGTTCTATAAATTCTGAATACATTATTGCCAAGACCGGTGGAGACAGGTAGTATTAAGGTAGTGGTAGTGGTAGACAGGTAGTGGTAGTGGTAGACAGTAGTAAATTTAAAGGGAGTGGTATGTGTAGACAGGTAGTGGTATGGTAGACAGGTAGTATTAAAGGGAGTGGTAGTGGTAGACAGGGAGTATTAAGGTAGTTTGGGAGTGGTAACAGGTAGTGGTAGTGGTAGACAGGTAGTGGTAGTGGTAGACAGGTAGTATTAAGGTAGTGGTAGTGGTAGACAGGTAGTATTAAGGTAGTGGTAGTGGTAGACAGGTAGTATTAAGGTAGTGGGGGTTTGTCAATACATCATCAGGGATTCAGGTAGACAGGTAGTATTAAGGTAGTGGTAGACAGGTAGTATTAAGGTAGTGGTAGTGGTAGACAGGTAGTATTAAGGTAGTGGTAGTGGTAGACAGGTAGTATTACGGTAGTGGTAGTGGTAGACAGGTAGTATTAAGGTAGTGGGGGTTTGTCAATACATCATCAGGGATCCAGGTAGACAGGTAGTATTAAGGTAGTGGTAGACAGGTAGTATTAAGGTAGTGGTAGTGGTAGACAGGTAGTATTAAGGTAGTGGTAGTGGTAGACAGGTAGTATTAAGGTAGTGGTAGTGGTAGACAGGTAGTATTAAGGTAGTGGTAGTGGTAGACAGGTAGTATTAAGGGAGTAGTAGTGGTAGACAGGTATTTTTAAGGTCGGGGGTAGTGGTAGACAGGTATATTAAGGTAGTGGGGGTTTGTCAATACATCATCAGGGATCCAGGTAGACAGGTAGTATTAAGGTAGTGGTAGACAGGTATATTAAGGTAAATGGGAGTGGGAGACAGGTAGTATTAAGGTAGTGGTAGTTTGGGAGACAGGTAGTATTTAGGTAGTGGTAGTGGTAGACAGGTAGTATTAAGGTAGTGGTAGTGGGAGACAGGTAGTATTAGGGAGTGGGGGTTTGTCAATACATCATCAGGGGTCCAGGTAACAGGTAGTATTAAGGTAGTAGTAGTGGTAGACAGGGAGTATTAAGTAGTGGTAGTGGTAACAGGTAGTATTAAGGTAGTGGTATGGTAGCAGGTAGTATTAAGGTTTGTGGTAGTGGGTAGACAGTAGTATTAAGGTAGTGGTAGTGGTAGACAGGTAGTATTAAAGGGAGTGGTAGTGGTAGACAGGTAGTATTAAGGTATGGTAGTGGTAGACAGGGATATTAAGGTAGTGGTAGTGGTAGACAGGTAGTATTAAGGTAGTGGGAGTGGTAGACAGGTATATTAAGGTAGTGGTGGGTAGACAGGTAGTATTAAGTAGTGGTGTGGTAGACAGGTAGTATTAAGGTAGTGGGGGTTTTGTCAATACATCATCAGGGATCCAGGTAACAGGTAGTATTAAGGGAGTGTAGACAGGTAGTATTAAGGGAGTGGTAGTGGTAGACAGGTAGTATTAAGGTAGCGGTAGTGGGGAGACAGGTTTAGTAATAAGGTAGTGGTAGTGGTAGACAGGTAGTATTAAGGTATTTGGGAGTGGTAGACAGGTAGTATTAAGGTAGTGGTAGTGGTAGACAGGTAGTATTAAGGTAGTAGTAGTGGGAGACAGGTATTTTTAAGGTAGTTTGGGATGGTAGACAGGTAGTATTAAGGGAGTGGTAGTGGTAGACCAGGTATATTAAGGTAGTGGTATGGTAGACAGGTAAATATTAAAGGTAGTAGTAGTGGTAGACAGGTAGTGGTAGTGGTAGACAGGTAGTATTAAGGGAGTGGTATGGTTTGACAGGTAGTATTAGGTAGTGGTAGTGGTAGACAGGGGATATTAAGGTACTGGGGGTTTGTCAATACATCATCAGGGGTCCGGTAGACAGGTAGTATTAAGGTAGTGGTAGTGGTAACAGGTAGTATTAAGGTAGTGGTAGTGGTAGACAGGTAGTATTAAGGTAGTGGTAGACAGGTAGTATTAAGGTAGTGGTAGTGGTAGACAGGTAGTATTAAGGTAGTGGTAGTGGTAGACAGGTAGTATTAAGGTAGTGGTAGTGGTAGACAGGTAGTATTAAGGTAGTGGGGGTTTGTCAATACATCATCAGGGATCCAGGTAGACAGGTAGTATTAAGGTAGTGGTAGTGGTAGACAGGTAGTATTAAGGTAGTGGTAGTGGTAGACAGGTAGTATTAAGGTAGTGGTAGTGGTAGACAGGTAGTATTAAGGTAGTGGTAGTGGTAGACAGGTAGTATTAAGGTAGTGGTAGTGGTAGACAGGTAGTATTAAGGTAGTGGTAGTGGTAGACAGGTAGTATTAAGGTAGCGTAGTGGTAGACAGGGAGTATTAAGGTAGTGGTATGGTCGACAGGTAGTATTTAAAGGGATGGTAGTGGTAGAAAAGGTAGTATTAGGTAGTGGTAGTGGTAGACAGGTAGTATTAAGGTTTGTGGTAGTGGTAGACGGTAGTATTAAGGGAGTGGGGGTTTGTCAATACATCATCAGGGGTCCGGTAGACAGTTTGTATTAAGGTAGTAGTAGTGGGAACAGGTAGTATTAAGGTAGTGGTAGTGGTTTGACAGGTAGTATTAAGGTAGTGGTAGTGGTAACAGGTAGTATTAAAGGGAGTGGTAGTGGTAACAGGTTTGTATTAAGGGTAGTGGTAGTGTAGACAGGTAGTATTAAGGTAGTGGTATGGTAGACAGGTAGTAAATTAGGTATGGTAGTGGTAGACAGGTAGTATTAAGGTAGTGGTAGTGGTAGACAGGTAGTATTAAGGTAGTGGTAGTGGTAGACAGGTAGTATTAAGGTAGTGGTAGTGGTAGACAGGTAGTATTAAGGTAGTGGTAGTGGTAGACAGGTAGTATTAAGGTAGTAGTATGGGAACAGGTAGTATTAGGTCGTGGTAGTGGTAGACAGGGAGTATTAAGGTAGTGGGGGGTTTGTCAATACATCATCAGGATCCAGGTAGACAGGTAGTATTAAGGTAGTGGTAGACAGGTAGTATTAAGGTAGTGGGAGTGGTAGACCCGGTAGTATTAAGGTAGTGGGAGTGGTAACAGGTAGTATTAAAGGGAGTGGTAGTGGGAGACAGGTAGTATTAAGGTAGTGGGGGTTTGTCAATACATCATCAGGGATCCAGGTAGACAGGTAGTATTAAGGTAGTAGTAGTGGTAGACAGGTAGTATTAAGGTAGTGGTAGTGGTAGACAAAGGGAGTATTAAAGGTAGTGGTAGTGGTAGATAGGTAGTATTAAGGTAGTGTAGTGGTAGACAGGGAGTATTAAGGTAGTTGGTAGTGGTAGACAGTAAATATTAAGGTATGGTAGTGGTAGACAGGTAGTATTAAAGGGAGTGGTAGTGGTAGAAAAGGTATATTAAGGTAGTAGTAGTGGGAGACAGGTAGTATTAAGGGAGTGGTAGTTGGTAGACAGGTAGTATTAAAGGGAGTTGGTAGTGGTAGACAGGTAGTATTAAGGTAGTGGTAGTGGTAGACAGGTAGTATTAAGGTAGTAGTAGTGGTAGACAGGTAGTATTAAGGTAGTGGTAGTGGTAGACAGGTAGTATTAAGGTAGTGGTAGTGGTAGACAGGTAGTATTAAGGTAGTGGTAGTGGTAGACAGGGAGTATTAAGGTACTGGGGGTTGTCAATACTCATCAGGGATCCAGTAGACAGGTAGTATTTAAAGGGAGTGGTTATGGTAGACAGGTATTTTTAAGGTATGGTAGTGGTAGACAGGTAGTATTAAGGTAGTGGTAGACAGGTAGTATTAAGGTAGTGGTAGTGGTAGACAGGTAGTATTAAGGTAGTGGTAGTGGTAGACAGGTAGTATTAAGGTAGTGGTAGTGGTAGACAGGTAGTATTAAGGTAGTGGGGGTTTGTCAATACATCATCAGGGATCCAGGTAGACAGGTAGTATTAAAAGGGAGTGGTATGGTACCCGGTAGTATTAAGGTAGTGGTAGTGGTAGACAGGTATATTAAGGTAGTGGTAGTGGTGGACAGGTAGTATTAAGGTAGTGGTAGTGGTAGCGGGAGTATTAAGGTAGTGGTAGTGGTAGACAGGTAGTATTAAGGTAGTGGTAGTGGTAGACAGGTAGTATTAAGGTAGTGGTAGTGGTAGACAGGTAGTATTAAGGTAGTGGTAGTGGTAGACAGGTAGTATTAAGGTAGTAGTAGTGGTAGACAGGTAGTATTAAGGTGTGGTAGTGTAGAGGTAGTATTAAGGTAGTGGTAGTGGTAGACAGGGAGTATTAAGGTAGTGGTAATGGTAGACAGGTAGTATTAAGGTAGCCCGGGAGTGGTAGACAGGTAGTATTAAGGTAGTGGTAGTGGTAGACAGGTAGTATTAGGTAGTGGTAGTGGGAGACCCGGTAGTATTAAGGTAGTGGTATTGGTAGACAGGTAGTATTAAGGTAGTGGTAGTGGTAAAACAGGTAGTATTAAGGTAGTGGTAGTGGTAACAGGGAGTATTAAGGTAGTGGTAGTGGTAGACAGTAGTATTAAGGTAGTGGTAGTGGTAGACAGGTAGTATTAAGGGAGTGGTAGTGTAGACAGGTAGTATTAAGGTAGTGGTAGTGTAGACAGGTAGTATTAAGTAGTGGTAGTGGTAGACAGGTAGTATTAAGGTAGTGGGGTTTGTCAATACATCATCAGGGATCCAGGTAGACAGGTAGTATTAAGGTAGTAGTAGTGGTAGACAGGTAGTATTAAGGTAGTGGTAGTGGTAGACAGGTAGTATTAAGGTAGTGGTAGTGGTAGACAGGTAGTATTAAGGTAGTGGTAGTGGTAGACAGGTAGTATTAAGGTAGTGGTAGTGGTAGACAGGTAGTATTAAGGTAGTGGTAGTGGTAGACAGGTAGTATTAAGGTAGTGGGTAGTGGTAGACGGTAGTATTAAGGTAGTGGTAGTGGTAGACAGGTGTATTAAGGTAGTGGTAGTGGTAGACAGGTAGTATTAAGGTAGTGGTAGTGGTAGACAGGTAGTATTAAGGTAGTGGTAGTGGTAGACAGGTAGTATTAAGGTAGTGGTAGTGGTAGACAGGTAGTATTAAGGTAGTGGGGGTTTGTCAATACATCATCAGGGATCCAGGTATTTTCACATCATTTATTAAAGTGTCGCGTAGGAGATTATTAGATTATTATTACATATTATATACTCCCCTATTATTATATATACTCTTAACAATGAAATACTACGACACTAGTCAAGAAACACTGCTGATTAAATGGATGTATAATAGAAAGTGAGATAAGTCGAAGTATTCTAAAGCTTCGATGCTACAGGACATACTATAAAGGACACACACACACACACACACACACACACACACACACACACACACACACCACACACACACACACACAGAGGACATAAAATAAAGGAGGGCGAGTTTATAATGTCTTGGTTTTATTATATTTTCTTGAAGGCGACGATATTCTTGAACGATCTCATTCTTCTAGATGAGAGTAAAAAACACACAAAAGAATAAGCAACTTGGGGATAAAAAACAGATTGTACCCAAATGACGTAATTCTCTCTCTCTCTCTCTCTCTCTCTCTCTCTCTCCTCTCTCTCTCTCTCTCTCTCTCTCTCTCTCTCTCTCTCTCTCTCTCTCTCCTCTCTCACTTTCTGACGTACAAATGTAATGTTTTCTCTATTCAAGCCGAAATATTAATGTGTGCGTATGTGTGCGTGTGTGTGTGTGTGTGTGTGTGTGTGTGTGTGTGTGTGTGTGTGTGTGTGTGTGTGTGTGTGTGTGTGTGTGGTGTGCGTGTGTGTGTGTGTGTGTGTGTGTGTATGGTGTGTGTGTGTGTGTGTATGTGTGTGTGTGTGTTGTGTGTGTGTGTGTGTGTGCGTGTGTGTGTGTTGTGTGTGTGTGTGTGTGTGTGTGTGTGTGTGTGTGTGTGTGTGTGTGTGTGTGTGTTATCTACCCACTCACTCCAGTCCATATGGTTTTGACCCTCCTGTCTGTCAGTCTGTCTGTCTATATACCTCATATTTTTTTCCTCTCTCTCTCTCTCTCTCTCTCTCTCTCCTCTCTCTCATCTCTCTCCTCTCTCTCTCCTCTCTCTCCCTCTCTCTCTTCTCTCTCTCTCTCTCTCTCTCATCCTTTCACCCTCTCACATACCTTACCACTTTGTTTACCTCTCTCTCTCTCTCTCTCTCTCTCATCTCTCTCCTCCTCTCTCCTCTCTCTTCTCTCTTCTCTCTCTCTCCATCCTTCTCTCTCTCTCTCTCTCTCTCCCTCTCCCTTCTCTCTCTCCCTCTGTCCCCCCTAAAAAATCCTCTCCATTGCAGCATCAAAACAGTGAAGGGAGGGAGAGGGGATATTCATAAGGGGAAAATGTTATGTTTCTCTATGTGACTATGAGCCTTATGTGTGTTCTTTGCATGACACTGTGTTACACCGAGACATTTAGAATCCAATAGGGAGTTTGGGTTCAGAGAGAGAGAGAGAAGAGAAAGAGGAGAGAGAGAGAGAGAGAGAGGGGAGAGAGA
>JACEEZ010020776.1:0-17257 GCA_016584305.1 Chionoecetes opilio
ACAAGATGGCCGCGAGGCTACACGTAGGTAGTTCCTGTCACTAACACTACCTACTTCCACCTTTTCATCCCCATCCATGAAATCCATCCAGCCCCTCTTTAAAGCTCCCTAAGACTGCCGCAGTCTAGGGTACGCCGAGGAACAATTGAAAAGTGAATAAGATTATTTTTCTGTGTGAATTTGGCCAGGTGTTTTCTTATGTAAAATTGAATTTTAAGGGTAGTTTGTCCTCTTCAACTTTTTGGTTTGAGCACTTCTTGATATGCAAAAATGGACTTTTATATTTATATGCAAAACACACAGCTTAGCCCCGCGAAAGTTAAACGGCTTCATTTGCACCTATCATCAATTCTTAATAGTCTTTTTCAGGATGGCTTCTCCTTGGAAACCAAGTGGGGTCGCGAACGCCCCGCAACTAGACAGAGCTCTGGAGCCAAGTTGGGCGCCTTTGTTGGCGGTGGCAGAGATTCCCAGGAGTTTGCTGAGAGTGAGGGTGCCTTACGTATCGAGGCATGATGAAGAGGGGAATCCTTCTCCGAGAATCTCAGCGGGCATCGGGAGGGTGTTGCACAAGCGGGGGTATACCCAGTGAGAGACATTGCGAAGGATCTGACCCCATGTGCTGCCAGTGGAAGAATCAAAACGCCAGTTTGCACCTCCAGTGGTTGTTATTGACCAGTCCGTGACAGAAGCTAGATAATTTTTGGAAGAAAGGTTAGTGATATTAGTGGTGGAGAGACAGAGCAACACTGAAAGCAGTAGTAAAGGAATTCGTGGAGAAGAATATGGACAGGGCTGTTTGACTAAACGGGCCTGCCCTCACCACGATCTTCCTCTGTAAGGGACCAGGAATTCCCACGACTCCAACCCCCAGCGTGCCACTGCGAGAGCACCGTTGCCGTGTGTGACTGCCCCCTGGCCAGGCAAAGGTCCCTACTTTAGACCTGGAGTGGCTGTACTACCAGAGGATCAAAGTTGGGGAGGAGAGTGCAATGGTGATGACCAGGGGAAGTACAAGAATGAGACGCATAGACAAGTGAAAGCAGCAAAGAGAAACAGTTGGAAGAGGAGGCTAAGCTGAAGAAGCAGAAGCAGAAAGATGAAAAAGGTCAGGATGTCGTTGAGCGAAGGAGCAGATTTCCTGGGCCAGGCTGAAGATCACCAGGATTCTGAGGATGGGACGGAGGAGTCGTTCACCTGCCAATCAGAGGAAAGAGGCAGGAAGCAACAGGAGGCTGCCATACTGGTAGACCCAATGCCTCAGGGAGAGGCTGGGGGTCCCTGGCACCCCTTGTGAATGACGTACTTTGGACAGGCCAGCTGCAAGACAGAAAAACACAATGCCAGTCCGGAAACCTGGCGCTGGCAAGGCATCCGCCCCCCCCCCCCCCTCCCCCCCCCCCCCCCCACCCTCTTCCCCCCCCCCCCCCCCCCCCAGGTTCGACGTTCCGCCCCCCACTGCTGCTGCTGCCTTGGTTCTGGATTCTCCAGGACCTTGATCGCTGACGGCCACCTCTCTCCCAGACATGTCATACATGGTCTGCGATCCTAACAAAGCAGAGGAGGGCCAGGCAGGATGCCATTGGCATCGGCAGGGCCCTTGGACAGGGAAGCCACCAGGTACCAAAATAGTTGGATTGGTGTTACGATGGAGAAGGACAAGCCCAGGGCGATGGTGCCCGACAAGCTATGGGAAAGCTGCACCCAGGTTGATCAAGGGAGGAGCATGTGTCAGTGACAGAGGAGCCATCTGGGAAGGTACCTTTGGCACTTTGTACCAGAGGACCCGGTTGCACCTGAGAAAACCTGAGTTCAGGTGGCTCAGGTTCTGGACTGCTGGTGACATACGACTCCACCGGATCACTGATCGCACTGCAAGGGACCAAATAGGCCAACACGGGGTTGAAGGGTAGTACGCACGCCCATTTGGGAGAAGATGCTGGGACGCAAGCCTTCTGGAGTATATGCGTGTGCCACACAAACGAGTTAGCCCCTGCCGCCACCTTATCAACAGCATCGACGGGCCGACCTCATTGAAACTGGCTTCATGGACCAGTGTGCAGGTCTGCTGGTTTCCAGCGTGAATGAGATGGCAGTACAACGCAGAGCTCAGAGGAGTTGTCAGGCCGGTGAAGATCTCACGGCGAAGATGCCGGAGTATAAGCATGGTCAACATGTCCACTGACCAGCAGTCTCCTACCAGCTGGTCCAGGCTGTGAAGCGGGGGCGGTTCTCCAATCCGAGAGCTGCAGGGATCCAGTTTGGCAAGTGTCCCACTCCAGATGGCTCACCACAGCCCAGTCGTGGCGTTGTACATGATGGACCAGAAAGCATGGACTGTCTGCAAAAGAAAAACTGAACACCCTGGAAAATCCTAGTCAAGTTACGCCTGCAGGGTGTACTTCAAAAAATCTACTACGACATCAAGGTTTCACCACAGACTAGAGGACGGCCCAAGCACATCTTCACGCAGCCTCAGAGTGATGAGTCGCAGCCCAAGAAGGTCCCAACAAGCACTTGTGACCTTCTACGTGCGGACAGGAGCATGGCTCGCAACACTCAGAATGTTGTCCTACCTCTCGCTGATGGCGAGTCAGAGTGAGGACGACCGTCAGGTTCGCCGTTGACCCAGATTTTGAAGCTGAGGGCGCTGGCGAGGAGTTGGGGACACCAGTGTAAGACATCGCTCACATCCAAGAAACTTGTCAGCCACCAGCTTTCAGACACTGATCAGGCTGGCGAGCCTGGCCAGGTGCACGAGCGGCATACCTGTTTCACGGTCCGGGGATCAGATCCAGGAGATCCCTGTCACGCCGTTACGAGGTTCCGGGGTTCTCTATCCCACACTTCAAGAGCACCAAAAGAGTCGTGAAGCAGGTGACATAGGCTGCGGCAGCAGTGGTGGGGCAGAGGCCGAGGACGAGTCAATCCGGGCCGCGGCAACACCACCGGGAGAACATGCCCCTGCTCAGGTTCTAAGGAGGACATGATGGGACACGTTTAGGCCAAACGTAGAGGCTTGTGACACTGTGATGTAGTGCTGATGAACAAAACTGATCAGAAAGAAGCTTACCACGTAGTCATTTGTAACTCTATTGTGTGCATGATGCACTAAAACAGGGACCAACACCGGCACACCGCGTATCATTTTAAGCAGTATTGATAAGGTGCAATATAAAAGTGAGATTTTGCATAGTAAGAATTGCTCAAATGCAAAAATGGAAAAAGATAAAATAGTCTTAGAATTCCATTTACATGGGAAATTAGGCCATGCCACAAAGGTTGAGAAAAAGAAAATTTTTGTTATACGGCGTACCCTACGAGTCTGCACTAACTACCTGTCTGTCTAAATCTACGCTTTTCCAGCTTGAATCCGTACTCTTGTTCTACTGGTTAAAAGCCATAAGAACTTTTCCTACCTCCCTTATAAAATACCGTTATCCACTTTAAAAACTTCTATCAGAAGTTACCCCTTACTCTGCATCCTCATTGTGAGTGTAATTTAATAACTTAATCTATTATCATAACTAAAGTTACCATCCCTTGTATAATTTTGGTCATCCTTCTCTGCATGTTTTAACAAGGCTATATCCATCCGGTAATATGGAGACCAAACAAAATGAACAGCATAGTCTAGGGTGAGGCCTGACTAGAGCCAATATAGCTAAGAATAACTTCCGCATTCTACTTTTAACACTTATGGTAATGAATCCTAATACCCTATT
This sequence comes from Chionoecetes opilio, assembly GCA_016584305.1. Taxonomy (NCBI): domain Eukaryota; kingdom Metazoa; phylum Arthropoda; class Malacostraca; order Decapoda; family Majidae; genus Chionoecetes; species Chionoecetes opilio. The sequence continues at coordinate 3,726 of JACEEZ010020776.1, forward strand.
AGCTCTATTTCTGGCCTCAATTACATTGTTTCCTAGGCGGAGGTCTCGGCTCACCTCACTCCAGATTCTTTTTTCACCTTCTGATATAATCAGCGATACATTGCAGTAGATATGGTGTATCTATTACCAGGGTTTTTTCTACCAACATTCATAACGCTGCATTATCAATATTCAATTCCAATCTGCCATCTGACTGCCCACTCGGTTAAGTTTATCTAAGTCCTACCTGCGATATGTTACATCAGACTGTGATCCAATAATCCTACCTACCGTAGTATCACAGCAAACTTGACTGATAATCACTGCTAATCCCACTATCCAAGTCGCTGATGTTAAAATCAAAAATAGTAATGGACCCAAAACAGACACGTGTGGAACCCACTTGTCACCAGTGGAGTTCCAGTGAAATGGGATTTCAGATTTCAGAACCATTAAATATAACCCTTTGTTGCCTATTACTTAGCCAAGCTTATGCATCCAATGAAGAACCATCAATCTATTCCATGAGCCGTAACCTTATTTAAGAGTCAGATCGTGGGTACTTTGTCCAAATGCCTTACTTAAAGTCCAGATATATTATATTTCATAATCCTTATCATTATCTGCCGTCTCATAAGCTTTCCTAAAAAAATCAATAAATTTGGTGAGACAACGACCTACCCTTAGTGAATCATTGATCAAAAAAAAAAAAAAAAAAAACCCCCCCCTTTTTGTTAAAAAATTTGGGGGTTTTTTTTTTTTTTTTTATCTAAGTGCCTCTCTAACGTTTTTTGCAATATAATAGATTCCAATAATTTACCCACCACTGACGTTAGGACTTACGGGTCGATATTTGACTTTAGTACTCTGTCTCCCTTCTTAAATAGGGGAACAACATTTCCTTATACAACAAATTAATGGCACATTAGGCCTATCTCAAATACCGATTTCCTAAAAATGTGCACTAAACGGCTCACTAACAACCTCCTTGCATTCCTTTAATACCCTGGGATCACACTCAGCTGGGTCCTGGCAATTTAAAATTCATTTTTATCTATACCCTCTTCCACCATTTCCCTAGTTATCACCATATCTTTGAGTTTCTCCTCATCGCTTCCTTTGAACATCTGTTCACTATCAGGTATCGTCTGTGTATCCTCCTCTGTAAAAACACTTAAGAAATAATCATTTAGACTTTTACACATATCCTCATCCGTATTTAAGACCTCACCCTGTCCTGACCTTAACGGCCCAACTAATTCCCTTGTCCTGGTTTTATATACCTGATAGAACCCCTTTGGGTCATTTTTCGCCTGTCCTGCTACTTTAATCTCATAATTGTTCTTAGCAACTCGAGTTAATTTCTTCACCGTCCTTGCCATCACGTTATACATCAACATATCAATATATAGCTGACAAAGAGATTTGGAAATCTAAGCTACGTTTCCAAGGTACACGCTGCAGTAGTGCACCACCATCCATTATGTGTGCTCTATTGTTGTTCATGGACTGCTCTCTCTGTTGAGGAACAATTGTGTTTTGCTGACAGACCATCTGTGTGAGGACGATCCTACTGGCAGAGTTCCCACATGGTATCTGCAAGGACTGGTTTGTTGGCCGGTCTTGGCATAGCTGACAAATCAAATAGAGCTGGAGGATAACTGCACAGTTCATACTCAAACACATACTTAGAATCTTCATGCTTGTCAATGGCAAACACTTTAAGTCTCTGGAAGAGCAGTTGTGGGTCAACTTGCACTGTTTTACTATGAACAGATATTGAATGATGGCATGCCAGGGTTATAGCCTTATCCCTCCAACGGAATATGTAGTCTTGCACAGGTTCTCCCTTCATTGCATTCAGTATTCCCATTCCAACCTGTTTTGCTTGGTCTACATTCACATATGTTGTTGCAAGGACACCACCAATAATGCTGCGTAGAGAGGGATCAGGTGCAAAGGGATTCCATTCCTCGAGTGTCTCAAGAAGCACAAATGTTTCTTTAACATCCCTAAATTGTCTAGCACTGCCCATGTCTTTGTGTTGTTCACTAGTTTCAAAGTTGATGCCTGCATTGCTTGGTTTATGTCTGCACATGCTGGCATTGACACGATCCAGACTAATCGCTGCATCTCTTGTCATTCCTCTTCCCCTGGTCAACCCACCACTTGTCTTTAGGCTTCTCATCAGCACTTGTTCAATGACTAGGTCTGTTGACAGCCTAGCCCAGTAACGATCACTTCTTCTTATGACTTGGTATCCATCCATGAACTTGCTATAAACATCTGGATGCTGGTCTCGAAATTGCTCCATCATCTGAAGGTATGCAGACTTCCTGTAGTGATGATGGCCAGCAGCTGCAAAGAAGGGTAACATGTTCTGCACTGCCTGCAGGTGAAGCAACCAGTTCCCTGTATGCTCTGCTTTAATGAACTGCCTCAGTATATCAATCATGTCCATTTATTGTAGCCAGAGTGTTACTGTTCTTTGGTCTTTTATCAACCTTTTCTCCTCATCTATTTTCTTACTGATTGCATCAATTGCTTTGTCACCATCCAGTATTTCATTTATTTTTGTATTATGTATTTTTTTATTTAGCAGTTGGCAAGCCTCTGACAAGTCATTGACTGGTGAAGGAGACTGCTGGTCTTTCTCCTCCTCCTTTGATGGTTGATTTGACTCTTTGACTTGTTGTGGCAGTGGAACATTGTACGTATTGGTAACCAGCACGGTATTGAGAGCTGTATCCACCAGGAAGTGTCCTCTTATAGCCCTTGCAATAGCTTTACCACTTAGCATATGTTTCACTGCATTGTTTGCATAAACCTTCTCAAGAAGTTCCTCCAGACCTGATCCTGCCATGAGGTCACCTATGCATCCAAGGAAACTCATTTGGAGATGCAGTCCACCTAGACAGACAGTGATTGATTTCAGGTAACTTCCAGTCGGTTCTGCATAAATGACTGAAACAGCCTTTTACCACAGTGGTTGATCAGATTTCACAATTGGTATTGCTCCATATTTCTTTGCTTGCTGAAAAATTAAATCCAATGTCGGATATATGTATGACATATCTATAGGATCCATGTCAATCATAGGCATGAACACAGTTGCTGATTCTCCTGGAAACTCACCACTGTGGTGATCATTCATCTCCAAGCATCATTACATCCACACATCATTCCACTCCAAGCAGGATGGGAAATGGCGAAGAAATGATGTACTCCACAGGAGGTCTCCTTTGACAGTTTGGTCAATTATTTCCAAATCAACAAGTTCTCCATATGTCAGTCGCTTTGTTGAGCAGTTGTGTTTTGAAATACTTGATGTTTATTGTCCCGATTTGCCTGATTTCATCTGCTGACACATTTACTCTAGGTACGGCCTTGCTCTTCACCTTTCCACGGGTAGCTGTCAGTATAATTACTGGTTGCGAAGCTCACAAGCTTCAGCTAAGATTTAAATTAAGGTATTTAACGTGAGTTAAGGATCTAACGAGAGGTTTCTACTGCAGTTTAAAATAACACAAGGCATATAGTTTTAACCATTCTGAACTTGTAGATCTGACCATTTGCCGTATTTAACCCCTATATCAGCCATCGGAAATTAATGATAACATAAGGGGGTCTGGAGGTGCAGTTCCCCCAGTTAGGTTAGGTTACATAACCAATGTCTATGTATTGTAATATTAAACTGCAGTTTTAGCTGGGTTAGGTTAGGTTGATTATCCAGTTCTACTGCAGTTTAATGAATTTCATGACACGTAGTTATAACCATCTTCAACTTGTAGATCTGATCATAAGGAGTATTTCTAACCTCTACAATAGCCGTCGGGAATTAAAAATAACACAAGGGGGGTCTGGGGGCGTGAAACCACCCTAGTGAGGTTAGGTTACGAAATCAATGCCCAGATTAGCTAAGTGAACTAGCAGGAGCAACCCCTCCCAGTTATGTCAGGAGAGTATTGGTCAATAGCGAATATATTATTAAACTGCATTATTACCGATTATCCTCAAAGGGGGTGTTGGAGGGGGGGGGTCCGGGGGGAGCCACAAATCAGTCAGCCTACCCCGCCTCAAAAGACTAATTTCCAACAATTTCCAAAACTTGTCGGTATTTATTACTTTTATTGTCGTTTCCTTAGCGGGAAATTTTACCCTACCCAATGGATGTGTGGCATCATATAGTGCATGCCTGTATGTTTTATTTTTGTGCAATCAATTTGTTTAATCCCGGTACGTGAGGTTAGGTTAGGTTAGTTTTGGTTAAGTCAGGTTCTATTCACCAATTTTTCATTTATTCACTTATTTAGGTTAGGTTCTATTCACCGATATTTCTTCATTTATTCAGTATTTTACCCACATTTTCCTTGATTTTCAAGGCCCTCCCCACTACCTAGGGGTCAAGATTGTCATGATTATATTATGGTTATTACTCATTTGCATAACAAATGAGGCCTCAATACATTCAAATTTTCAAAAGAACGGTAAATTTCCAGAAAAACACCTGTCTCACTTTGGTGGACGAAACTAAATTTTCAGATGAGTTTTGATGTGTTTTGAATTAATCTGCTAATGGTTTATGTCGCACATCCTTAGTTTGTGATTATAATGTGTTAAATGTGACTATAATGCTAGGTTTCATTAAGGCTTTAAATGTATGTTGATACATTTTCTGGGGATTTTCCTTAGATGGCTAGAGATTTTCCCCCAGATTGCAAAACTTTTTCCCTTTACTTTCGATAGTGAAATTTGGCCTTATTTGAAGTGTTAAGAGGCAAAACATTATGATATGTAACACGTGGTTAGGTGAAGGCAGGGCAGGATGTTTTGAAACAACCTTTACCGTCACGTGGCAGTTAAGACATTATATGTAGACAAGAGACTGATGAACAACAGTTAACACAACTTAAGTAAGGTAAGGTTAGGTAAGGTGGTTCTACTGCAGCTTGATATAATACGAGTCACGTAGCTATAACCGTTTTCAAGATGTAGATCTGACCATTTGCAGTATTTATATCCCTACATCAGCCGGCAGGGTGTTATAGTGAGGTTAGGGTAGTAACTTTTAGGGGTTATGGTAAGGTTAGAACCTTTTAGAGGGTTATAGTAAGGTTAGAACCTTTTAGAGGGTTATAGTAAGGTTAGGTTAGTTTCTTTTAAGGGGTTATAGTGAGGTTAGGTTAATAACATTGCGGGGGTTATAGTGAGGTTAGGTTAGCAATCCTTCGGGGGTCCATGGGGGCGCAGCTCCCTCTGGCTAGGAAGGTTAGGTTTTTATTTGACTTTCTATGACCACCAAGCCTTATGGGAAACTTGGGTTTTTAGGTAGGGAAGGACACTACTAATTTATTACTTTCCCATAATTGTCCAAATATATATATATATATATATCAATTAAGGTAAATTCCCTAACAATGGATTTCTAAGGAAATTCTAATTGTAGGGAATTTCCCTAGATTTAGCATATAGGCTTGTGACTTTGATCATTATTTTGGGGAGCCATAAATCAGTTATATTTGCTTCCCCCACCCAAAAGCCCCGTTTTCCCGCCTGTTCCCCAGGCTTGTTGGCTATAGGGGGAAAAAATAAGATAGCGGTGAAGGAGGACTTCTTCAGAATTACCGTTAGGTTAGAGGCGGGGTTTGATTTAGTAACATTATATAAAGAAAAAAAAAATATCAATACTATGACAGTACGAAGCAGAGCAAGGTTTGCGGGGCGGGTCGGGGCGCGTGGGGCGGGGCGGGCCCCCCCACACCTGTATAAAAAAAAAAAAAATCGACAAAAACGAGTGCGATTCATTCAATACACATCAAAACTAGGAAAATTTTCAGGAAAATTATTCAGGAAAACTAAGTGTGAAGTTTCGGCCTTTAAATCGGTGAAAGCCCTTTACCGAATATATACCGGGGCGACACAGCCAGGCCCCGCACCCACCTGCTCCCCGCGGGCCAGCAGCGTCCACAGCCTCCTCCAGGTGCTGAACTTCTTGGCGTCACTGAAATTGTATGACATCTCCTTGGAGGCATATCTTGTTGCTAGGGGAGTGCAGTACTGCTCGTGGGAGGTGGCAGCCATGGTGCAGCTAGGTTGAAGATGATCTCTTTATCCAGATGTCACGAGACACTGCCTGTTCTCTGTCACAGTCACACAAGTACCCCCGGCAACTGATCTTGGTCTCGCATGTATCTCAAATATAAAACTATCCTTAAAGTAATCGTCCAGACCCTTTTTTGTTTTACCTAATTATGTTGAATGTACATTCAAAACACCTAATCCACCAAAAATTATTTATTTCCAGGCCTTATTTCCGTAAAACCACGACTTTTGTAAAAAGCGCGCGAATTTTTTTTTCTTCCCTCCAACAGGGCTACGAATGTTATTGATGACGTCACAGGAGGAACTCTAATGTAAACAACAGTCTTCTGCCTGTGTTTAGTAGTAGTAGAATAGTAGTGGTGGTACCGTAGATAACAGTAAAGTCGCCAGGACAACGTTTCTTCGTTATTTACAGACGTGTGGTGGCGTTAATACGTATACATTTCTACATCCATGATTTCAGTAAAGTTAGAAGAGGCTATCTGGAGAGTCTGTGTCATTTTGTGTCTTCATCTGCGTCATATTACCTTTACCTTTGATACCTTTGAAGAATCTTGCTCGTTATCGGCGGAGTTGAGGTGGGCCTCCACTCATTCCAGGTGTAGTATCCCAGTTAACCATCACCGGCGGGCCGACGTAGGCCGTAGAGCGGCGAACGGCGGCCGCCGGCGGCAAATTTACCTCCGTCAGCCCTCCGAAGGCCCGCTGGTGTATTTTCAGACGGGATAATTTACTATGTTGAAAATTAATGTACAGAATTTCAAGAATTGAATATTTCTCTATGTGTAAACATTTTGAAACAACAGTTATATGATTATCTTGATGTAGTAATACATCAGTAGTGACAAGCAGCGGCAACTTGACGTCAATCCTCCGGAGGCGCACTGGATACGTATTTGTAAGTGGGAAATATTCATTTCATATTATATATATTAACACAGTAATATACATAGTATCTCAATATCGGTACCATCACTATTATTAGGCCTGTTCAAGCTATTAAAAATTGTTATAAAAGTTTTTATAATAGTTTATAGAAATGATCATATATCCGTTTATTTCAAATATTTCCAGCTTAATCAGGAACACCCAGAGATACATAGAAATAAAGATGAGATACGTACATAGGAAGGAGTTAACTGGAAAAAGGTTATCAGTTTGTCATGTGTGTATAGTCTATTCACTTAAGCCTGGTTTTCCTGGGCTGGGAGCTGCTCGATGCCTAGCCGAGTTTGAAAGGGACGTCGCTGATTGGCTGATAGACTCGGGCTGCGTGCGATGGTGGTGGTACTTGCCTCGCCGAAACCCAAAACCCTTGCGTTGCCTCAGAAAATAATTCATATTTCTTGGCTTTACTCACCTTTTTACACAAGATAGGCCTATTTTGTTTGCATCAGTGAATCAGGCAGTGATTGTTCAACAACAACACGCCATTCATACTCAATAGGGTAAAAAATAAAGTCATGACTGACTATCACAAGAGTAGGCGGATTTTAGGTTTTTCAGTGCATTGAAATGTTTGTATTCCTACCCGATATTACCAAGCTACCAGATGATATTTCTAAAAGCTGAGTTACCATCGTGTTCATAATACATTGTTTGCATATCATGAGCATAAAAAAATTACACTAAGACTAAACTAATATTAAGATAATTGAAGGAAAGTAAAGAGTGTATAAACATTTTTCTTGCTTATTTTGCTTCAACTCGCTGTAACTCCATAAGTTTTGGTCGCATTCAATTTTCAGAACTGTTTCAAAATTCTTATACTTTTCCGTTTCCCTGTGGTATGTAGCACGTACCAATAAGGAAAAGAGTAGGGGTCAAAATGGCAAAGAAAGTTAAACTGTTTCAACTGGTGCCGTGACGGGTGGAGCCTCTGATGCTCTCCGAGAAAAAGTCTGTCCTGTATAGGAGCAATGCTCCCCGTCACTGTGCTAGTTTGCAGTAGTGTTTAACTTTCTTAGCCATTTTGATCACATACTCTTTTCCTTATTGTACGTGCTACATACCACAGGAAGCGGAAAAGTATAGGATTTTGAACAGTTTTTTGAAAATTGAATGCGACCAAAACTTATGGAGTTACAGCGAGTTGAAGCAAAATAAGCAAGAAAAAATGTTTATACACTCTTTTTCTTTCCTTCATTATCTTAATATTAGTGTAGTCTTAGTGTAATTTTTTTATGCTCATGATATGCAGCAATGTATTATGAACACGATGGTAGGCTCAGCTTTCATAAATATCATCTGGTAGCTTGGTAATATCGGGTAGGAGTACAAACATTTCAATGCACTGAAAACCTAAAGTCCGCTACTCTTGTGATAGTCAGTCATGACTTTTTTTTTACCCTATTTAGTTTTTGAATGGCGTGTTGTTGTTGAACAATCCTGCCTGATTCACTGATGCAAACAAAATAGGCCTATCTTGTATAAGAGATGAGTAAAGTCAAAATATATGAATATTTTTTCTAAGGCAAGGCAAGGGTTTTGGGTTGCGGCGAGGCAAGTACCACCACCATCGCCCCCCAGCCCGAGTCTATCAGCCAAACAACGACGTCCTTACAAACTCGTCTAGGCAGCGAGCAGCTCCCAAGAATCCAGCTTAAGTGAATAGACTATAGCTAGTATCATATAAAAATAATATTTTGAATTAACCGCGGCGAAGATTATTACGAAATAACACAAGGTCAATTTTCCCTTATTTCAATAACTTCCAACATATTATCAACACATATCAATACTCAACGGTACACCTAATTTGGGGTATGTAGATGATGGAGTTAAATATAAATAATAAACATGATTTAGAAAAATATATTGAAATCTTTTCCCATATCAATGCACAAACTGCCAGACGTACGATTTGCCATTACAGAGGGTTAAAAACCCACAAAAGGCCTAAATTGTCACTCTTAACCAGTCGATAACATAATGAGAACTTAGTTATAACATGTTTTCGCTCCTTCATTATATCGAAATAGAAATGAATAATATAAATAATTGCAGTACGACACGTTTTTTAGGAATTCCTTGACGGCGCCTGGCGCTGTGTCCCGGGGTGAAAATAATCAGTTAGTTGGGAAAAAGCAAAGAGTGGGTGGATGTTTTTTATGTTGTTCGCCGCAACCTATATCCTTCTACATGGCTGTTCACGCCGTTCAGTGTTCCACGTACACCAGCATGTAAACTCAATAACGAAAATGTTTTGTACTTATGAAATAAACAATGTCCGTAGCAATTATGATCGTAGCAATCTCCTTTTCATCATAATTACTGGATAACGACACCAGGACTATTTCTGGTTAAATTTTTCTAAGCATATTGCATTATATAGTAATGTTTTTATAAGTGTTGAACAGCCCATTAGTCTATTAATCGGCTAATGGGTTGTGCAACACCCCTTAAAACATTACTATATCTGCAATTATACTTAGAAAGTATAACCATAAATATTCCTCAATCAGTTAATATAACAGCGGCAAATGGTCATATGCCCTACGGCGGGCCGCTGGGAGCGGCCCGCCGGTGAGCCTCTGAGCCAAATTCCCAGCGGCCCTACGTCGTACACTTCCGTCGGGCCGCCGATAAGACATACGGAGGGCCTCCGGAGGCCCTCCGCCCTTTGTGTTTCCTGGGATGTAGCTCCCTGTTCCTTGCCTCCAGGACCACTGAAGGGTTAAAGTGTTGTCATGGGAGCTACTGTAGCCTGGCGTGGGTGGTTGGTCTGGGATGTCAGCCAGCCACTTGTCAAGGGTTTGATTTTTGAAGGTGTCCGTGGTGACGCCCGTTAGGTCCCGAATGTGTCTTGGGGCACAATTGAAGACCCGGGTACACCATTGTGGGAGAAGCTGTGGTGTATGAGGGTTTGTAGTCCTTTAGAGGAGGCGCATGTACTCTGTACATAGCACAGCCTGCCTTCTTCTAGGATTTTTGTTTCCTCCATACCTACTTTTGGAGCCAGATCCTCCAGGATTTTCCAGACATAGATTATGATGTACCTCTCTCGTCTGCGCTGCAGAGAGTAGAGGCCCTGTCTGTGCAGCCTCTCCAGTAGTTGAGGTGCTGGAGACCATATATCTTGTTGGTATAGATCCTTTGTGGTGCTTCCAGCAGGGTGATGTCCTTTTTTTTGTAGGGTGACCACAGTTGGCAGCAGTACTCTAGCCTTGGTCTTACTAAGGACTTCCATAGCGTCAGCATGCAGGATTCCTCCCTTGTACGGAATGTTCTCAGGACCCATCCTGTTAGCTGTCACGCTGTCTGGGTGATGGTGGTGTAGTGTAGGGAGAATTCCATCGCTGCTCATATACACTCCCCAGGTCTTTTGTGAAGTCTTTTGTTTGTATGGTTTGGTTGTTGATACATATATTGAGTGGTGGTCTTTATAAAGGTATTTCTGCCATATCTCAGAACTTCAAATTTTTCTCCGTTAAATTCCATATTGTTCTTTTCGGCCCACTCTATTATTGTATGAGGTCCCACTGCAGTAGATCGGTGTCTGGGGATATTTTTATTTTATGCCGTATACGGGTGTCGTCGGCAAATGAAGTAGCAGTGGAATATCTGAGATCTGTGTCAATGTCTGATATCATGATCAAAATAATAATGGGCCAAGCACAGATCCTTTTGGGAACACCACTTATGACTTGACACTGTGATGACTGTTTACCCTTTATGGTGACAACTTGGTGCCTGTTGGTGAGAAAACTGTAGATCCATCTCCCTACTCTGCCAGTTATGCCAAGGTTCTTGAGTTTGTGGAGGAGAATGCCATGATCTACCTTGTCAAAAGCCTTGGCAAAGTCTAGGTAGACTACATCAAGCATTATCTCCATCCTGAGTTGCTTCTAATATAGCTTCATAGTGTTGTAGAAGCTCTGATAGGCAAGACCTGCCTCTTCTGAAGCCATGTTGTCCATCATTGAAGGCCCCTCTTCTTCCAGGTGGTTTACCATCTTGGCCCTCAGTATCCTTTCAAAGATCTTGATGACGTGTGATGTGAGGACCACTGGTCTGTATCTGCTTGCCTGTCCTTTGCTTCCTCCTTTATGTATGGGTGTTTATTGTCCCCAGCTTGAGTTCATGGGGGGCGGAGCCAGTGAGGAGGGATGTAGTCCACAGTATCTTCAGGGGTGTGGCCAGTTGTTCCCTACAATTTTTCAGAAAACACAGTATGGTAACCATCTGGTCCTGCTGCTGCTTGCGGGTCGATGTTGCTTATGGCTTGGATTATGTCTTCCCTGGTTATATAAATGTCATGAGCAGAGTGTCACACATTTCCTTTCGCTAAAGAAAGTACAAGGATCTGTTACCCGTTTTCTGAGTATCAGGTTTACTAAACACTTTCTGATACTCAGTCTGTAGCATTTCTGCCATTTCCTGTGGGCCATCTTCAAATTCCCCGTTCTCTTTCAGTAGAGGGCCAACCGATGTTGTGCTGGTCAATCTCTTCTTGGCGTAGGAGTAAAAAAATTTGGAGTTGACTTTCATATTTTCCACGGCACGTTGTTCTTCTTGTTCTCTCTGCCGTACGTGTGATTGAGCAAGTGCATCTTCCAGTAAGTGTAGCTGACGTTGTATTGCATTTTCTGCCACAGCATAGGTTACTTTTTTTTATTTTCTTTGTAAATTGGCCCTCTTTTCATCAGTAATCGTCTCTCCTGGGTATTTGGTGTTTCCTTCCTGACGACCGCCTGAGGGGAATGTGTTCCTTACAAATTTGCAGGCATTTGCTGGAGAGTATATAAGGTCACCTCCCAGTGGGCTTATCCACTGGGAGTCCGTCTGCTACTAAATGCTAACCTGACGTTCAGCTCCCCTTCTCACTTCGTTTCGATACGTGGTCAACTACCACTGGTCTAAAATATAACCCTCTCTCACTAACTAGTGATTCAGGACTGAGGAGTGGAGGAAAATTACTCGTTGATGGTTGATAATTAAAAGTTACTTCATCTCTTCCCCTATTAACGTAATTTCCCGCGTTACAATACGATTAGGTCACTCGATCAGAATGTCTGCCTCTTAACGCCCTTGAATTATATGATTATATGGTCAACCATGATGTCTGCCCCTTTTTGTCCCTGAATTATTAGGTCAATCAGGATGTCTGCGCCTTAAATCATTGCCTCCAAATTGTTTATTTCTGGTGAATCTGTACTGTCAATGGTACTCCTTAATTTAAGGGTGATCACCCTTTAAGGGTGATTCACACTGGCGTTTTTTCGGCATTTTTTATCGACCGAGAAGTCGGTCTCTTGCGGGCTAGTGCGGAGATTACGTTCACACACGCAATTCGTTTCGGTCAACAAATCTTCTTCTTCTTCTTCTTCTTGTGACCTTTTCTGCTTTTAGTATCGCTTTGTAGGTCGTCTGTCAAGCTCGTTCTCGAGCTTGTTGTTGTTCCCAGGGGCAGTGAGGGTCTCAGGCAGCAGGGTCAGGGGTCACGTCGCGCTAGGGGCTATAGGGGGCTAGTGGCTGGCTTGTGTGTATTTGGCGCGCGATAGATAAGTTTTCGCGCACTTTACCTATTATGAAGTAGTATTGATAGTTTCATTTTTTCCTTGATATCATCTGCTAAATCAAACCCCACGTCTAACCTAACATAATCTGATTTAAACTAACAACCATTTATGGCTAGCTAAAATGGAACATTTTCGGTATTATATGTATCGCCATTGGCATGGGAAATTTGGATTCAAATTAAGGATGAAAAGATCTGCATGATGATGTAAGTTAAATTTGTTAGTTTTTAGTGCCCAATACCGAAATTATACCAATAATTGGGGTGATTTGGGGGAGGGTGGTGCTGGCTCCTGCGTTTATTTGAATTTGGCGCGCGAAATTCTCGGCAAGTCGGTCGATAAAGACCGAGCGATCGGTGTGTGATTTTTTTTTAAAACCTATTGCGATCATGACACCAGCCCCAGACCCAGACCCCTTCTCGTCCTATAAAATGCCGAAAAAACGCCAGTGTGAATCACCCCTTAGTGTAGGGGAAGCACGCTCGGTTCACAACCGAGAAGTCCCGGGTTCGATCCCCGGGTGGAGCGGAAACAGTTGGGCTGTTTCCTTAAAACCCGAGCCCCTGTCCACCCAGCAGTGAATGGGTACCGGGTGTTAGCCGGGGGTTTGTAACCCGCCTCCCGGGGTGCTGGCTTCGGCCAACACTATAAGCACTAGCAGACAGCTCTCTAGGGGTAGTCTGCGAGAGAGCTGTCTGGTTACAGCAGAGATCCATCTCAGCTGCGTCAATAACTGACGAAATTCTTCAAACATCATCATCAAACATCAATCAGGGACCCTTCCTTATCGCTTATACAGGACATCGATTTGTTGTGTCAGCCACTGAAGCCAGATGCAGCTGAGTAATCAGCTGATACTATTATCTCCAGCTTGGATTGGCTGATAGATCTGAATAGATATAACAGTCCCTGATGCCAAGCGTCCTGAGT